>SJJU01004408.1:0-12511 GCA_012932125.1 Conopomorpha cramerella | reverse complement strand
TGGTTTTGATCTACTAATTTTACCTTCTCCTTTCCAGTTCTCGACATAAGAGGGTTGATCCGAAAAAATGGAATCTTCAGTAATAGAGCGCCTGTAAACCGTCTTAGAAATTTTCTGCTTTTTAGGATTTAATAGTTTTACTCTTTTCATCGATTTCCGTTTAGGATTAATTTTAGTTATAATATCTTGATCTAGGGCGCATAATGCAGATTTCATTTCCCCTTCCAAATATTCCGCATATAGCTTATAGAACTCATCAATTCTATATCTTTTAAATTTTGTTTTAAATACAAGATGTTTTAAAGTTTTAAAATAACTTTCTATTCCTGAAGAGGACGGTGCTTTATTTTCAGATTCAAAAAGAAATCTCAATAAATTAGACCACAAAGGTAGTTTCATTAATATTCTTTTAAAAGTAGGAATAAATGGCGGATAGTAATAAGCATTTTTGTTAATATCTAGAGCTGGATTTAGTTTTTTAGTTTCTTCGACAATACTGTTAAACCAATCCATGAATTCTAAGCCTTCGTTATTATTTGGGTCATCAAATTCATTATTTTTATCAATGTTTTTGCTATCTGAATTTAATCCATCAAGTGTAACGTCGTGTAATAATTGATCTAACTTAGATTTTAGTGTTGGATAATTACAACTCTCACCATCATATTGACCAAGGCAAAGTTTTACAACATCGTGAATAAACTCTTTCGCCAGATTATAATTTTCGCATCGTTTTAAAAATATTATACAACGTATATAAAAATATTTGACATCTAAAGAAACATTTGTTTTAAAGCAATTTAAATTATGTAATGTCTTAATAAAATGACTTGTATCAAGTCTGATAAACGCCTGTGGTTTTTCTGAAGTACTACCCTCTAAAACTGAAAATAAATGTCTTATATAGGTTTTTGTAGTACAATATAACGCAAAAGCTTGAATACATGCAGATACCAAAGCTGATGAGTCATCAGTAATAATTTCATCGGGTGGAGTATCAATATAAGATAACCACTTTTTTAACCAAAGTGATATCGAGTTTTCTGAATGAGAATCAGTGACCATTTGGAATATTGGTACAGATTTAAGTTTATCATCGGCTGTTAAAAGTCCTACATATAAAAATAATCTTTTCGTGGCAGTACTACGATCTGGCAAATATATATTTTCAAAAAATGAGCCAGTCGCGTCAATGGTAATTGTCACTTTTTTGAATTTCTTTTGGTAATTATTGTAATAATGAATTTGACTATCACTCCAAAAACATAAACGAAAATCTGGGAATATATTGAAATCACGAATATTATTTATATTATTACGATATGAATTTTTAGCTATAATAAACAACGATAAAATAGGATTTGCATGTGGTAAATGTTCATGTCTTGCTTCAGACTTAATCTTTCTTAAAGCCGAAAGGGAAGGCAGAACAGGTGGAGATATACGGTCAGTATCAGTCACAAGAGCTGAAGTCAGTTCATTGTGTACTTTAATAGCAGACTTATGGCTTAGGTCTTTGGCTATTTGTTTTCTTCGGTACGGGGTAAGCTTCGATTTTTTTTTAGGATTGTGTTCAAACGTCTTATCAAAATTATATACCTTACAGATGAATTCCATGATTTTTTCAGTTCTTTTAGAACTTGATATACGAATTTCAGCTTTGCACTGGGAACATTTACCGATAAAAGAAATTAAATCACTAATTTTGTGTTTTTTAATAGTCCAAGTGCACGGTAGTTTTGTGTGAATCCATATTTTTTCCTTGATTAAACTGCTCCACTTAAACTTTGGCAGCGTTTTATAATTAAAGAAACTCAAAGTACTGCTTCTTCTCCTAGAGGCACTTATAGGCATAATTTTTTTCCAATCGTAAATATCGAGATAGAAAGAAAATGTTTGGCATTCATTATCACTCACAACAACACTGCTGTTCTCTTTTTCCGACGATGACGACTGTAATAGTGGAGTCGCACAGCCTGAATCGGATATTGGCAGCTCATTTGAAATTGTTGCGTTCGAAGTTTCGTCGTTCAAAGTAAATATACGGCTTCTATGACGATTCAGTGATATGTATAATGCCATCGGGGACATTTTATTCTCAAGTTCTTCAGACATCTTAGAAAATATTGGGTCGTTATATTTAATGTTGGGAGCTTGTAAGTATTCAGCATGTTTTAGAAATATTTTTTTCTGATTTTCGAAACTTATCAGAGGTTTTCGACCTCTTCCATTTATTACTCTGTAATGCAATAGTTAATTTTTATAGTAGTACGTATTACGAAACCGTAAAAACTGCATTGAACAAATAAAAAAAGAACAAAATATTGTTATTTATTAGCTAAATATACTTACGTTATAGTCACCAGGAAAAACAATAACATTGATAATAGATACATTATTGCACTGTACTACGTATGCCACACAATAATAATACGATTAATGTTAAATGACAAACTTAACAAACAAACAGGATTGAATAATCCGAAACTAGGTGCATATTATTATGAGGGTAGTTTAGTATAATTAACAAAATATGGATAAGGCTGCGTTCGGAAATACCGAGAGATTATGTTAGACTCTTGAAGCTACATTTTGATTATCGGTTGTTAAGTTTTATTTATTTATTTTTGTAGCATTACCTATCTATGCATATTTATAATTGACCTAATAAAAATGATACCATATTCCATCCATCTCTTAAAATCTTGAAATTATTTTATCGTTTAAAAATATACAAGACCATATACGAAAGTACAAATAAATCAGAATTTGTTCTATAACAACTTTTTAGTGTAATAAACAAGTGCCACTTAAAAGTTGATGTCATTTTTATATATAAAATATTTATTTGGTAGCTAGCGTAGCGTGAAACGAAATGGTGTTGCCGAGAGACGTATGCGCGCGTAATTTGAAATGATTTGTGGCTCAGAACAATATTGATTGTTCTGAGATTTGTGGAATGTTAGTATTACATACCTACACATTCCAATTTAATAACTAAATTGCTATTGATCTTTATTTAGACTAACATATTGTTCTATGTTATGGTGAGATTAAATTGTGTAAAACTAAGTGTGTGTGATTAATTTGTGAAAACTAATTAAAATAATACAACTGAGAGAAGAGGAGAAAAATATACATATGAGAAAAAAAGTCAGCTAAACTATATTTTAGTAACAAAGCTTTACATTTTTTTAAGAGTTTGCATTAACATTCCATTTAACATTCCAAAATACACAATTTGACATTTCTTGTACACTATTTTAGGTTAGTACCGAAGTAAAACTAGGGGTCTCGGCAGTTTATCTTTGGTACCATAGATAGTCCATAGTTCGACGATAAACTTGATTTTGTAATAGCAATTTTTTTAGTCCTTGGATTAAACATAGGATTAAGTGAAGTACTAAAGTTAGACCACGTTTTGGAATAAGACGGTTAGTATGAAGGGTAAATATGTTCTGTGGTATGAAGGAAGGACACGGTCCTGCGTGACAACCCTACAGTATGGCAGAATATTCATCATGGCAGAGTATCAAAATATTCTGTTGCACTCTTTAAGCTACATCCTGATCGACAACGATTGTTAACCCAAAAATCTAAATTTGTAATTTTTTTAATTAAACTACATTATGTAAATAAATGGTTTCAATCAAATTCGTATATCATTGACCTTACTGTAACATCCCATGTTAGGTCCTACTGCTAACCTCGTAGATAAAGGTCATTATAAAATAAATAAAAATTTAGTTCAGCAAAAATGTCCTGCGTGACAACCCTACAGTATGGCAGATTTTCATTGAAACACAAACAGTTGAATATCTTTTAGAGTAAACTGAGAGTACTAAATGTAAAATGGCAAATCTTTAGTAACTTTTCTTTACTAAAACTAGCGCAATTTATAGCTTTCTAATCCTTATAAATTAAAAGATATTAACGTTTATAACTTTTCAGAATTGTGTGGATTGAGTGAGCACTTATATTAATTAACTATTACAAAACGTGCTACATTTATGGTTCGCTTTGTATTTTACAAAATCACGTGTATACCTTTTAATAAAACAAGATTGATAACAAAATGAAATTATGGTTTGTTCATAAGAAATCGGGTCCTTTCAAAGTGTGTGAATTGAGTGAGCATATGAAAGTATTTGTAATTTTTTTTTATACGGCCTTTGGCGATTGATATCTAAAACGACAACTTTATAAAGGTTTTACTAAAGAGTAGTACATAAATCTTACATGAAATCTTCATACGTTCTGAGATTCAGGGTGGTCGTATGTGCGAACTGAGTGAGCATTCATGAACTGATATATCTCATGTTTTATCTTTTTACAAATTGTAAGATTGTTTTTACAATTGTTTCACACCGTTTACTAAATGACTAGTATATATTATTAATTTTATTTAGGATGCTCACTCAATTCACACACACACCTTGGGCTCTCGGAACGACCGAACCACTAAATTCAAAGATGGCCGCGCTGTTAACAAACGTTGTAAAATTGTGTAATCAGTGTTTTGTCTGTGACCTGGACGTATACAAAACATGTTAACTAAACTATGTAGGTAGAAATGAGTAAGGTGCTTTTCTTATCAGAAGGCAGGAAAGTGGGTAAGGTTGAGGAGAGGAAGAGGTGCTATGGACAAGTAAAATAGTAACAACTTGTTTGCCTCCATGAGTTGGTGTCATACGTGGTCTTACCAAAGTGACCAAAGTCTCTCGAAGTGGTAGCAGACGATTGTAATTTTTTCTGGGTAAGGGTTTTTCTGGGTCTACTATGACGGAGTTCCTGTAGGTACAAGTATTTATACAGAGCGATCCAGACATACCTTAAAGGCTAAAATGAAAAGCTCAGAGTTTTGATTAAAATTTATTAATTGATTGATTCGGCATCACACATCTTCAAAAGTTATTAATTTATTTTTTTACGGCAACATATCACAATTCTCACTTTAAATAACATATTAGATAAACTACGTACATTACGTTCTTAAGTAGGAAAAATATAGATAAGTACTCTAGACATAAACTCGTAATTTATTTAACAGCATTATAATTTGGGTAGGTTATAACATGTTTAATATATTTTATTTATTTATCTTATATCTTTAAATAAATAGACCTCTAACTCTTGGAGACACTTAACTATTTGTCCTAATTACTATTAATGTATATAAGTATCTGTTTTAAAAATGTTAGGACATTCATTACCTGAGAGAGAGAGTTATAACACACTGTATTAGGAACTATTTTGTACTTCGAAAAAAAATTAAGTAACGTTTTGGCTTTCATAGCATATCTAGTCTATTTCCTTTAAAGGTTCAAAGGCATTCCTGACATTAGAATAATTTCAGCGTCCTAGATTTTTCACATGTAACAATTTTTTTTGTAACACGTTTCCATATTTACCTTATTTAGTCTACTTCGAAACTAACAATAGCTGATTTATCACGGAAGGATATGCCATGCAGAAGGAGAACATAATTTTCTCTCCACTACGAAAAGGTACATCTTTGCTTTGAGCATAATAATTACGAAATATATAAATTTCTATTTAAGACAGGTACAGAATTACAATCGTAATGTTCTTATAAGTTAGGTTATTTATAATTTGTAGAGTACGTAAGATATCTGAGATATATTTTCGTTTCTTTAAGTAGGTATATATTTAAAAGACAAGTTTCGATAAGTTTCATTTTTATAAAAATATAAGTAGGTACATTATATTGTTATGTGGGTCTATGCTATATGATCGAAATACAAAATCTGCAAAATGTTTACAGTATGTTTATTTGTCAGCGTGTATAGCCGGATTTATTTTAAAACACTTTTCCGATCCCATATTTTTCTTTACATAAACCTTGACTATAGAGGTAGTGTAAAGACATAACATGTATAAATTTGGTTTAATCGTTCCGAAGTTTCCGACAGTAATTTCCACCTACGTTAGATTTATGAACTAGTTAAGTATACATTTTCCGGAAAATATTTTAAGGAATCTATGTAATATGTATGGTACTGAAGTGTAGAAATATATAATCTTTGGTTATTAAGATAATGTAAATATATGTATTTAATGAATTATTGTATAATGTATAATGTAAATACGTTTTTAAATGGATTTGTTGTCATTCAGGTACAAAGTTTTTTTAATTTTGACTATCGGGTAAAATTACAGGTTCACGCTCTGATTCTGTCACTTTCGTAAAATTGACAAGGTATTAAGATTTTTTTTTTGTGTTAAGTTTCATCTCTTTCGGGGACACATACCAGACGTTGGCGTGTATCAATGAAACTTCTATTTTTCTCAAGTTGATTCCCCGGGTTATCGCTCCATGGTATCACATTGGCATCTCAATGTAAATGTTTATAAAAAAATAGTTATTTGGCACTGAGAGCAAACACTGATCATCATCAAAGTTAAATCGATCGGTGAATTGGTTGTCACTTCATGATTTTTTGGGTTTATCAAAACATTCTCAATGAACTGCTAATGTGGGAGACGGTTGTGACGAGTAAATATAATATGGTAGACGTAGGACCCTACCTGGGATCCACTAGAAATAAACCACGTCTTGAAATGTCTAAGTACGATATTTAGTAAATATTATTTATCATTCATAACAAAAAAACATTCCTCAGTCATTCTCCGAACATGCACGCACTGTGACATAAAAGGAGTTTTTTTAAACATTACTTAGCTAATTACTTCTTATACAATATTTACTTTAAAGCCTACAATCACTCATTAGTCCAATGGACGAAGTAACGTTTATGTAAGAAGTGGTCCAATCCCTTCCTTTGTACAAATATTAAAACTTCACATTTCATTGTTTGTCCATAATGAGTTCATAATCACAACACTGGAGGTTAAAATGCAGAATTGTTTCTCAGCATTTATCTATCTCTTTCGGCCAAGTAAATGGTCTGCAAATGCGACGGGGATGAGCCCGGAGGTGGCCGCGGCATCGGGGGTCTTTGTAGGAAAATACAGACGACATAGATCGAAACAATCGTCGCGAAGATCAGACCCGTCACTGCCACTGACACCGTAGTCATCATTGGCTGGATATTCGCTGGAAAGTTGACACTACTCCTCAGAAGGTCCGCGTACTCGCCCGGTAGAACCATACCCTAGGTGCACAAATAAAAGATTAATGTACTGTCACTAACATATCGCATAGTTAGAACAAAAAGGGTCCAATACGAAACATGCCGCATTTTGTAATTTAAGTTTTGTATCTTTTATGTTAAGGTTCAATTCCATAAAATGACACATTTTGTTTTGTGTCACTTTAGTTCTAACTGTGCGATATGTATAAAGTTGGGTTATTATTAAGTACTAGTAATAATTAAACTCTAATATCTAATGATTCATATGAGTGAAATTTTAATGTGGTGGACCAGATTCCTATCCGACTGTATCTCAGTAGAAGGTACAGTCAGTATTAAACACATGTCAACTCTGGTTTCCTTATCATGGGATCACCAGCTGTGGAATGTCTTTTTATCACAAAAAATATATTATAAAAATCAGGTCATAAACGATGAACGAGGATCAAAAAAATTAAGTATGAAATAGAAAGAAAAAAAAATGCAGCGAATTTTTCTTAGAGCATTTACACGAAGAAAAAAACCTGTTCTAACAATTCTTTAAACCCCCTCGCTTATTTGACTTATATTGTTCTCGAATGATTAGGAACAATCCAGCGCATTTACCTATCTTCGATGAATATATCTAGCCAGATTGTGAATCTTCATGGCTTCACTTAATGGATTGTCCCATGGATAAGGCTCGTGTAGCCGCTCCATAAGGTTTTTTATAAATATATCCAAGTAGTGCTCACCTCCTCAATCCAGAAGACCGGCGTCAGTGCCCCAGACAAACGTTGCGTTTCCGAGACTCCGATGATGGGACGAAGGAATATATTGAACTGTGCGCGTTTGCTGCCCGCCATCACTGTGCCGGTAATCTATATACACGTAAATATAGTTAGGCAATTCTCTTGCTGGTACAAAGACGGATACCTGATGTGCACTGTGCCAAATGAGGCCAAAGGAATATCCCGGAGTACGAAGGAGATTATTGAGCAATGGACGGGATGTCCGATACCCTTACTATGTGATCATTTAAAAGTTTATTAAAAGTTTAAAACGGGTATTATAGCGCGAGAATTAACCAAAGATAAGCAATTAGCTTACCTTCGTCTTTTACAAAGTAACTGTGTCGAAACGTCGGACAAAAGTTGAATGCTTATCTTTAGTTAATTTTCGCGCTATAATAACTGTTTTAAACTTTGAATATCACGTATCTGATTTAAAAATGAATTGTAAGGCTAAACGTGATCTAGGAATTATACCGTAAGGAATAATAACATGAGTTTAAAAAGCCCGCATTCTAGAACAAACACTCCTCAAGCTGCTTTAATCGTGCTAACTAAACGACACTAGAGTCCCCACCCACATAACCAGGTTATCAAAGACTGCAGTCAGCATATTATACATAAAATTCCCAGAAAAGTGCTCATGTATGTCTAAGATCGAATGTTCGGAGCACATCTAATGAGTAATTAGCGTAACTATAACTTTCGATACATGTAATTATTATGTGTGTACCTATTACTGGTGGTTTATTCCACTTTCTTATAAGAGTTAATAAGGAATTATTAACATGTGTTTAATAAGTAGCAGTACTTAGTCCCCGTAAATAACTTTCAAACTGAAACACTTGTATTTCACATTTTAACTATGTGAATACAAAATATTTATAATATTATTCAATAAGATCGACGAACAAATTATTGTTTGTTTGGACAATGTCTGTGCCAGTGGACTGTAATAAAGTAGGTAACAGGATATTTAGAAGTCGCCTTATTGAAGACTGATATTTTTATTTCGCAAGTTACTATTTGTTCAGAAGATACCCAAATAGAGTTCAGATTAAAATAAACAGAAAAAGTATTAAATGTAAAACAAACGAAAATGGGACAGGTCGACTCCCCAGTTGGAACTGTTGTCCAGACATTTTCAACTTTAATTTTCATTGCTAAAATAAACAATGCTGGGAATTATGGACCAGGAAGTAGGAACTGTGAGAATTAGCGTACTGAGAGTTCTAAAATTTTACATTAATGTACGCAGTCGGTATTATTATATGTATTAAACTTAACTTTACATATTACGTGTAGGGAATTTTTGGAAAAAACAATTTCAGTGGGTTTCAATTAGCATTTTATCCCGTTACCGTGGGAATTGCGTTATAAACTGTGTTAATCCGATGTGTTATTGGTATAAAGTTTCTTTTAAATCTGTATATCAGTTTTGCCGTGATAGAGACGTCACACGTCCATCCATCCAACCAAACAAACTGTAAAATAATATTAGTAAGTAAGTAGAACAAGAAAAAAAACAATTCTTACCGGTTCGATGTCAATGAATATTTGATGACTTTCAGCGAACGGAGTCAAGCCGACGAGGTTCAGGCTGTACATGGGATCGGTGTACAGGAAGTGAGGGTTCGTCAGCACCAGCGGCGAACCTGACAAACAATAGTGTACTCTGTTAGAATATAGTTAGGTACTGTTCTGGAAACAAGAGATCTGAAAAGAAATTGAAACTAAAAAACTAAAATTCGTTGGCCCGTGCATAAAATATTTACAGTGTAACTCTAGAATATTTTTTTAACAAAAGTCCTAATACCTTCTATAGTCATGCCTTCACTTCGATCCTTTTGGGTCACGTCAAGGAAGTTCAATAATGTTTGTAGTAAGTAATTCTATTTTGAAGACCCGAAAAGGCGCACTTTGAAGCGGCGTTCGAAGAGACCACTCAAGAACGATAGGCACAATGCTTCACAAAATGGTTTCATCGCACGTAACAATGCATTTTGACTATTTTGAGAAACCGTCCGGGAAACTGTCTAGTTTTTATACGAATCTGAAAACTTTTCCGTCTGACCCACATACATATTGAATTAACAACAATGGTAGGTTACCTACATACAATAAAAGATTAACTTTAATTAATAAAGATTTAAGCATCAAGATATCAGGGAAGGATGGACAGACACTATTCCTCTGGGTGGGAGGTGTCAAATACCTACCTAAAACGATCCATTAATTTCATGACTCGATAACGAGCGATAAAGCAGAATTGAGAAGAAATTGATTAGAAACTCTATGGTTAACTTATTAAATGTGATTTATTAAAATAAATAAAAGCTTTTATAAAAAAGACAGCACGGAAAATGACGACCCTAGAAATACATTATTCTTAGTCGAATTGATAACACCAGACTTTACCCCGCTGAGGTAAACAGTTGTTGTTAAATATTTATTTATTAATTATTTTATTTTATAAGTAGTAAATTTCCTTTCTTCTCTAAAAAGTTTTTAGGTACTGCCTCAATACAAGAAATATATCGAAGTATTTAATTGGGCGACCGTAGGAAATATTCCTGTCTTGTACAATACTTACATATCTACAAAAACTTGTTAGTTTCTCAATACTACAATCACTAAGTATCCTCAAACGTATCTTACGTACGTTTGCAGTGGCTGAAAATGCACAAGAAAACATGTTTTACACATCCATTTTCGCTGGCTATCCCTTATTTCACGAACAACTGACTATATCGCTAGAGCAATGTCTGTACTAGGTAATTTTTTTCTATATTAGGCCAGTGGAAATTTACAGATAATGTAGAAGAAATAAGTTAGTAGTTAGTAGATTAGATAGTACACCATAAAGTCGGTCACTGTCATCGATATCAATTCAGTATAAAACAAAGTCGCCTCCCGCCTAGATCTTTAAATTACACAACAGTTTGATGCAGTTTTCTTGGGTAACCTTTGTTACTATAAACTTTGTTTTGCCAATATTACTGGTACAGTCTTTCTCTACTATTATATGCTACATATAAACCTACCTCAAGAATCTATATAAAACGGGTACGGACCCGTGCTTCACCTCGCTGTTTCACCTGGGTGAAGCACCTAAGCAAGCGTATGTACTAGGGTCCGTGCTGACAATGACACCAAAGAAATGACACAAAGTACAACCGTGTAATGAAGTATTGGAGTAAAACATTTTGTTTTAAAAAATATTTTTAATAGGTACATATCGTTCTATAGGTATATTACACACACCTGGGGGGAAATACGGGACCAGTGCATAAAGCCAGAGCGAGGTAACGCACGGGTTCGTACCCGTTTTATATAGATTCTTGAGGTAGGTTTATATGTAGCATATAATAGTAGAGAAAGACTGTACCAGTAATATTGGCAAAACAAAGTTTGCCGCGTCAGCTAGTTATAATGTAAGTTATGAAAATGAAATGACATTTTTAAAAGAATACACGGTACAAGTCAAGTTTATTCTTCTTAATAAATTAAAAAAACTACTTAATCAAACTTAAAAAAAAATTATCAACGTGGCAGACGCAGGGGGACATTGAGCATTGGTTCGTAATCTGCATTGCATCGAAGCACCCGTTAAGCTATTTGCAGTCATCAATATCGATTGTGGTTTCCCTTTGTGAGGTTCAGTGCTTTATCCGATATTGAAGGTACTGTCGCTACACAATTGTGAACTTTAGGCAGTTGTTTGTTGATCTAGCAGACACCCGGCCGTTCCACCCACGCTTAGGTTTTGTTTTTATTTTAAAGAAGACTGAAGAAATATTTAGATTTCTGGATGTTATTCTTTTATTTGCAAATTATTTTCTTAGAGAGAATGACTACGTATTTATTTAGAACTCTGTTGTCTATTTTATTTACCTAAATAATCCATTAAATTGTCTTTATGTTTACCATTGATACAAGTGTATCAGCAAGGAAAAAACCCGCCTTTCGCAAAATGTTTCGTCGTCCGCTTTTCGATTTGTACGGTAAATAGGTGTATTTTGAAACACCAGTAAAGTGTACAAAACTGGTCCCAAGGAGTACAAAATAGAAAATCTCGAGGCGTCTACTGGTTATGTATAAAATGTAGATACGTATGAATCAAATCAAACTCCATTTACTGCCACTTGCAAAGTGAATATGAAATCAAAAGATTTTAAAAGCCTTTTGCGCAATTGCAGTTTGCGGAATATTTTTCTATTTCCCGTTTAGCTGGGAATAGAATATGTAGTTCCACCCACGATTATGTAATGTCGCAAATAACCTGTTGCATTCACACATCGACTTGTTACACTGTTAAATCTACCTACCGAAGTATCTGCCCGCCTAGAATACCAGACTAACATTAACTATTTCTATCTGTATTACATTGGGGCAAAGTCGTGTTTGCAATATGTGTTTAGGTACATTGATTAGACGTTGACCGTACTTAGTAGAGGTAATGTAAACAATCTTTAGCACGTTACATAAAAACAAACGCTTAATATGAAAAGAAGGTGTTCAAGAACAACAAGCTGTCATCTTCGCAATAATGCAGATCGACGCTTCCTATAGAAACAGGTAATTCTCGAGCGTTTTAAAATAATATCTTTACAATAAATATCATAT
>SJJU01004404.1:0-15059 GCA_012932125.1 Conopomorpha cramerella | reverse complement strand
TAGCTAGGAAGGTAGTTAATGAGTGTGTCAAATGCACTCGTCACAGGCACGAATGTTTATCACCTATGATGGGTAATTTACCGGAAGAGAGAATAAGCGCTAGTTTTCCATTTTACCACTGCGGCGTCGACTACGCGGGCCCGGTGTTCATACTTAACCGCAAGGGTAGGGGAGGTAAAACCATAAAGGCATACATTTGTTTGTTCGTTTGTTTTACTACGCGTGCGATTCATCTGGAGTTAGTCAGCGACCTAACTTCCGAAGCCTACCTACTTGCATTAAAACGATTCATTGCACGTCGTGGTAAACCTACACAAATATACTCTGACAACGGCAGGAACTTTGTAGGTCTCAAGAATGAATTTTCTGCATTCTTGAACAGTTGTTCGGATAGTTTACTAGATTACGCAACAACACAGGGTATCACATTTAAATTTATACCACCGTACGCTGCTCATTTTGGTGGATTGTGGGAGGCTGGGGTTAAATCGTGTAAACATCACCTTGTCCGTGTTATAGGCAACGCACATTTGACCTTCGAAGAGTACAGCACAGTGCTTGCGCAGATCGAGGCTGTATTGAACTCAAGGCCTCTGTCACCGATGTCTGCCGACCCCAACGACCTGCAGCCGCTGAGTCCGGGACACTTCCTGGTGGGCCGCCCGCTCACCGCAGCAGTGTATGCTGACCTCAGCGCTTCACCAACGGAATTGAACCGACTTCCTCGCTACAAACGCATCGAACAGATAAGATACAACTTTTGGAAAAGATGGAATTTAGAGTGTATCTCAGAAATGCAAACTAGATCGAAATGGACGCACAATACAAATGACCTTCAACCAGATACCATGGTAGTGGTAAAGGACGATAACGCTCCACCTATGAAATGGCTCCTAGGACGCATTGTCACCACATACCCTGGTAAGGATGGAATCGCTAGAGTCGCAGACATCAAGACTGACAAAGGGATCATAAGAAGAGCATTCTCAAAGATATGTCCATTGTTTCCGTTGGAAGCGACTCCTTCCAAGGCCGGGGGCATGTCGCAGCGCGGCAATCAACCGACGGGAATAGTTTAAAATACTTTCGCGGCAGTCCCGAACTTTTCCACCAATGAGAGGCGCGCGCGGGCAAGTGTAGTGGAGTGAGGTGCATAACTACCCACGTATTTTTTTTTATATAGCATCATCTTCGCAACATCGTCGTCACTGCGCAATACGTTGTAAAATCAATTAGATTGAATATAATCTCTAAAATTAATTAGAAGACTTCGTTTTCTTCATCTCATCACCTGGGGATTGAGCTGTCGAGGGAACAAGTGTACTCATTAATTTTGGTATCGAATCACAAAACAAATCGGCACTCTGGCATTGGCTGAGGAAAGCATTTAGAAGTCTTATAGCCCTGACAGTAGGCGCGTTCTCTGTACGATGGGTTCGTACATGGAAGGCAGGGGCGAGTAGGGGCGAGCAAGGGCGCGCGGCTCGGCGCGCGCGGACGCCGCGCTCCGGCACGTGCAGGCCCACGCACGCGAGTGTCTCCGCGCCGCCGCCGCCACCGCGCAACACGCGCAGGTAGTACGCCGCCAGCTGCAGCTTGCGCCGCAACACTAGACTGTCCATGTCCACCATACCGGCCACGAACAACGAAGGATAAAGATAAAGATAAGATTGTTTGAATGTAGCACCGCGTCGACTTTGGTTGATGCGGGTAATATGGATGGCGAAGAGAATAAAAGTGAGATACTTATGAATGAAATTTTCAAGGCTATGGAAGGAATGAAAAATGGAAAAGCGGCTGGGTATGATAGGATTTCGCTGGAGATGCTGAGGGCTGGTGGTGCGGTGGGGGCGAACCTGCTGTACCTTATTTTTAATGCATGTTGGCGATACGGCCGAGTACCAAGTGATTGGTGCAAAGCCGTAATCGTTCCACTTTATAAGGGTAAGGGTTCACAGCAGGATTGCAAACATTACCGAGGAATCAGCCTTCTTAGTATCGTCGGCAAAATGTATGCAAAAAAGTGTTGATCGAAAGGGTAATACGTGAGACTGATGAAAAAATCTGGGATGTACAAGCTGGTTTTAGGAAGGGAATGGGATGCACCGACCGAGTCTTCTCTTTGCGCCAGGTGACGGAGAAGTTTTTGGCTAAAAAACCAAAAGGTTTTCTGCGCTTTCATGGACTTAGAGAAGGCTTATGATCGGGTACCCAGGAATGAGTTGTGGACCTTGCTGCTGTTCCGGTTCAGGTTGGACAGGACCTTGGTACGGGCTTTGAAATCACTTTATGATGATTCCAGTGCCTGTGTCAGGGTAAACGGGACCTACTCAGACTGGTTTTGCATCCATAGAGGTGTCAGACAGGGATGCGTAGCGTCTCCGTGGCTGTTCAATCTGTTCATGGACAGTTGTTTGGATGATCTGAAGGTCGTGATTGGGGTCTAGATATGGGTGGTTTAATCATCAAATGCTTTTTATATGCTGACGATCAAGTTCTTCTTGCACCGTCGGCGTATGAATTGCAGCAGATGATTAATTGTATGAATGAGTCATTGAAAAGGAAAGGAATGAAAGTGAATGTTAGTAAGACCAAAGTAATGGTAGACGAAAATAATGAAAGGACAGTTTGTGAGTGCATGATGACCGGTGAAGAAAGTGAACAGAGTGGAGAGTGTATATTTGGACTCTATTTACAAGCGATGGAAAGTTTGACAAAGATATTGAAAGAAGAGTGAGTGCGGGTAATAAGGTTAACGGTGCTCTTCGCAGTGTTATGGAGAGCCAATTCATGTCGAAAAAGGCAAGATTGGCTGTCCATGACGCTGTACTGGCAACTACCTTAATGTACGGGAGTGAAAGTTGGGTATGGCAGAAGAAGCATAAAAGTAAAGTCAATGCCGTAGAAATGCGGTCATTGCGGAGCATTAAAGGTGTGACATTGAATGACAGGATAAGGAATAGTGTGATAAGGGAAAGTTGCGGTTTGAAAGAAGACGTAGTGACCAAGATTGAAAAGGGCATGCTTCGGTGGTTTGGGCATATGGAGAAAATGGATGAAAGTCGATTGACGAAAGAGATTTATATGGGTGATGTAATGGGCCGGGTGAGTAGAGGTCGCCCAGAAGGACATATAAAGACCAGATTGGTGATGTCCTGACCGAAGGTGGCGTGAAAAGTACTCGAAACCAGAGGTCGTGTATCAAAAGATGTATGAATGTAGATGAAGCGAAAGGGGTATGTCAGGACCGTGACAATGGAGATCTGTAGTCTCTGCCTACCCCTCTGGGAGACAGGCGTGAAGTGTATGTATGTATGTATGTCATTTTATTGATTTCGGTTTTGAGTGCTTATCTCGTTACTTGCACGGATCTGGTCGATGGTGACCTCTACTCACCCTGCCTTTTATATCACTAACGTCTCAAAAAACATCACTCGTGCTCACAAATACTGCGCAGACGGTCTGCGAGTTCGGCACTCGGCGCGTTGTGTCCACAATATGTACCCAGCACAGAGCTGGCTATCATTTACAATATTCACCAGAAAAAGAGGCATCAACGCTGCAAATTGACTATCGCATTAAGCCCAACATGGCAGCAAACCTGTTGCGAACCGAAGAGAAAATTCAATCAACGTTCCGATTGCTGATTGATTTACTACGCAGACTATATATATGTGTACGTAGGTACTAGTGGCGAAGCTAGGAGGTAAGACTAAGCCGGTAGTGAAAAATAGTCTTAACCAATGCTTATTTAGATTTTTTATTTGTCTTACTTATTTGATCTATAATAAGTACCTACGCTACGTAATTTCTTTGAAAATATTTGTTAATGTGCCATAGGCTTGTCTTGTACTACCGGCTTACCCCCTAGCTTCGCCACCAGTAGGTACATATCGCTTACATTTGCTTCTCGGTGAATAAAAATGCACTTCTTAATCCCAAAGCAGAAATACACTTTCTGAATAAGTGCCCACTGTTCACCAATACATCGCTGCTTAACATCAGACAGGATGGTGGTCAAACGCTTATTCACTGTGTTTAAAAAGAAAAAAAAACCTTAAAAGTTAGTATTAGATTTTCATGAAACAATGCTTAGTTTCTTACTTTCAATCAGTGGCGTGCACTGGCTTTTACGACAAGGTAGGCAGTAATCCCCAAGGATTGACACCTATGTAACTTGTCTTTACGAATAATCAAAAGAATATGCAACCACTAGGAGTATGTAGATGGCAGTAATGGTTGATGTAAGTAGTCGGGCCGGCCGGTTATGAACAGGTGCAATCTGCTCTACCATCCTAAGCTTAAAAGTCATCAATGCTAAAGAAATGTCATCAAAAGCTATGTTAAGCTCCGTTATATATGAATTAGGTTACCTGGAAGAAATCGCTCTGACCGATAAGGTCGCCATTTGAAATCTTACCATTGTTGTAATGTAAAGTGTGCAATAAAGAGTATATTCATTCATTCATTCAATGCTTAACTGCAACTCTTCCTTAGTGATGTTTCAGTGACACAGGAAACTGTCATTCATTCTGATCGACCATATTCTTTGTCAGACCGCACGTACGCGCAAACACGGAACATTACCTTAATTGGACAAATAATAAAATACCCACATAGTTACTCCTTCCGTTCCGACGCAACGCTAACAACTAGAACGGTAAATAAGTACAATTCAAAACTTCCACCACTGTTTTCCTCAAAGTCCAAGATTTTGAAGATTTGGTAACCTAGCTCTTGTTCGTCGGCCCTTGCTTCTCGTATAACTTCATTTATGCTAAGGGTCTATTTAATTTTGTCGTATGTTTAGTGACCGATGCGAAAAAAGAAGTTTTTCCTGACAACTTTATTGAGTCTTTCCGTTCGATCGGCGAGGGTTGAGTTGTTTTACTTTTTGTCCAGCTTTCTTTTTGAATGTCTTCGTTGAGCAGTTTGTGGTCGCCCACTTTGTGTGAGTTTCTTGTAAGAAAGTAATGTACTAGTTATTTTGCTGCTCTTGTGCCATGTTAATGAAGAATTCACACGACATGCATTATCTGTTTTCGTTTGTTAGATGGTTAGGAAATTATGAAATTAGACAAATCCTAAACTAGGAGAAACTACACACATCAAAAGTGTCTAGGGATCAAGAATATTTTTAGCTCTAAAAAAATCTAATTTATTTAAATCAAATCTAATCTTCTGGATTGGTCTCCTACCTAATTCCCCATGCCTGTATCAATGACTTATCACCACATTTGAAATAAATTATGAATGAATTCAGTTTTTGTAAAATATATTCTTGATTGCAATCTTCTAAAATGTAATTGATCCCTAGACACTTTTGATGTGCGTAGTTTATAATTTGTCAAAATTCATCAATTTGAAATCTCCAAAAACTGACTGTCATCGTGACGAGAGATGTGAAGCAAAAACTGCGACCAGCATTCTGACTACTACTCCAAATCAGCCAATAAAATTTGTACTCAAGGATAACAAATTAAGACTCAAAGTCAAATAAACTCTACTAAAACCGCTAATGTATATCCGGATCCTCCTTCCCAAACTCGTGCCGTCATTCCGGATTCAAAAGACAGTGACGGCAAGCGGCTCAATTAGTTCTTATCCTTAATGCTTTTGGGAATTCAGTCGCTAATCCCCTGTACTACGTGCAAGTATTTACCGCAGCATCGTTCGGCGGGTGATGATGGTATGTTTTAAAATAACCATCTGTGATGGAAACGAATATTTCCCCCCTTCGTACGGAACGCCCGCAGCCGTCGGTCACCCCGCCACGGCCTCCAGTCTGGGACGTTTATCGTATGGAATCAGCACTATTTCTTGTGGTCACGGAGTAAAAGGTTTTATGGGATGTCTGGAATTATTGGTTACGTTTGTTGTACAAAAAATTTACAAATCGGGAGAAAGACCTGTTCTTTCTTTTACAAGCATACATATGGAAATACAATCAGGGTACATTTTCTTCTTACTGGTCATGTGCGCCTCGAAAACGGTGTTTCTTCTCTTCGCTTTAATGCAAAACCATACGTGTATAGCTTCCACAGATTCAAGATTTAGTATTATGCTTTTTAATCTTGTATTGTGGTATGATGAAATGCGCCTACTGCTAGGGCAGTGCGCATTCTGAACGGATTTCTTGACAACTGTCAAAATGCTGATTTATTCTTTGATGCAACATCTCAGTTAGCAAAAATGTTAAAAATGTATTTTAGTAGTAAGAGTGTTTTTGATACATAAGGATTTTTTTAAAGTTTGTTTTGTCTTGTACAGTGTTATATTTTATTATGGTTTTAGTGTGTAGCAATAAGTGCGTTTTGGCTCTATGCTGTTAAGCCTTATTGTTTTATTGTATATAAATAAATAAAATAAATAAATGATTTGCCACGCAAAAGGCAAAAGATCCTTGTGGCGCACACTGCACGTACCTACGAGTGAAACAGACAGACAGACAGGTCGTCTGGTCAAGGTCGTCTCGTATTGGCTCGTGACATAACTGCCGGCTTTTTTGTGTTTTTGGATACTAAATGTGCGAATTTAACTTTGATTAGTTTTATCAGGTTTAGTGTACTGTACCTGTCTTTTGTGTTATGTATACCATAACAGCTTCGCACTTTCACTTTCACGCGTCTGTGGTCCAGTTGGTCGGATACTTGACTTGTAACCGGGATGTCCTGGGTTCGAGTCCGGCTACTGGACGTGTACCAATGGGACTCTTTTTCAGAGCCTATGTACGCAACGCAACGCTCGTACGGTGAAGGACAATCGTGATGAAACCCGCACACCACAAGGTGTGTCAACCCTATAACGGCGATGGGCTCACCCCCTGTCACGTTGGGTTAAATACGCTTGGTAAACCGTGAACATTTGCTTATTAAGCAAGTGCCTCTGCCTACCCCGATTTGGGATTTAAAGGCGGGAAGTGTATTTTTTTTATTTTATACCATAACAGCTTCGCAAATAACTCTTTGTTTTTTTTCATGTTTTATTTACCTTAAAATGATTGTTGTAGATTAACTGTAAAAGATAAGCATATACTATTACGGATAGATTGTAGATTTTTTTAAACGTATAATTGCTTAGAACATAGT
Source organism: Conopomorpha cramerella (assembly GCA_012932125.1). Lineage (NCBI taxonomy): Eukaryota > Metazoa > Arthropoda > Insecta > Lepidoptera > Gracillariidae > Conopomorpha > Conopomorpha cramerella. Next base: position 7,971 of record SJJU01004404.1, on the reverse strand, counting down.
TTTAACGTATCTTGTAAGTTTAAGCCAGCGCACGCAGGAATATATCGCAAGTTACCGATTTTTTCCCTATCATTAATTTTTATGCTAAAACGTTAATAATTTAAAACATATCACCAAAAATTCGTCCACCAGATTGTCAATATTGTTTTATGGTTTTGAATTCTATTTTTAACACCATAAACTTTAAAATCACCTGTCTCATGTATAGATAACATTGGCGGTCAAAACGAGGTGATTTGTGTGGTCGCTATGCTCAGTAAAGAATGTAAGTTAAATGATGCCACAGTGATATCGCAATGCCATCACAATAATGATGTTATAATCATGTGGGCATAGAAACGTCAACGCCGCCGCCGATGCACAGAAAACGTCATTTTAACCACGCGTTTCCTGGTCAAACATGCAGTGATCTGTATTACGAGTCTAGTAAGAGTAGGTATAGTACGAGCACGAATTTATACTTTTTGTTAAGAGAATACCCTTTTTATTTTCGCTCGCGCTCTACTCGTACTATAATCGCAATCGCTCTGCTAGTAATGTTATTTAGCAGACTTGACACCCTCCCCGGTCAGTTGTTCGTGAAATACAGAGTATATTTATTTATTTTGTTTGGCCAGTGGAAACGTACTGTTATGGTTCCAAAACTACGCAGATGGACAGCAAATTAAACGGTTCCTCCTTCCCAACCCTCTCGTATTGCTTTATCCCGATGTAATAGGAGCTAACGTCCCGAGAAGCCGTAATTCTGTCCCATTTTACTAAAGGCTTAGTTATACTTGGACTGAGGTGTGACAATGTTTTCTATAGATATACGATTTTCAGCTGGGGCCGTGGCGTGCACTGGCTTTTACGACAAGGTAGTCAGTAATCCCCAAGGATTGACACATATGTATAGGTAACTTGTCTTTACGAAATATAGGCCCCTACCTATCTACTCACCCACAAAACACCTTCTTTAGCCTATGTCGTGAGTACAACAAAAAAAGATCTAACAATAACTCTATTATTAGGTCGGGTAGCCAAAACATTAAGGTAGGCAGTGTCTTTTTGCCTATGTGGTGTACACGCCACTGCACTAGCCCCTATGTATCTTTATGAATAACACGGTTAGTGTCTGCAGTTGCTCTATAACTTTAAATAAAAAAGAACGGATATCAACGATCAAAATTTGACAGATTTGTGGTTTTCTCAAGGATCCCAGTGTCGGAACTGAACCATCGGGAGGCATCAGCTTTCAAATAAAAAAAGGAATCATCCCAATCGGTGCACCCCGTCAAAAATTTTGGGGTAACAAACATAAAAAAATATATCGACGAATTGACAACCTCCTTCTTTTTGAAGTCAGTTAAAAATAGATGTAGGAACAGAACATTGTAACAATGAAGAGTCAATGAACAAGTATGATCGCGTGCTCGCGTCAGACAGTCACGCGATGTGTTTAAGTTTTTGTGTATATAGTTTTTTTTTTTTAGAAGTTGTACTCGACTTCCTGCAGATTGCATTGGGGTACCAGGGTATCACGGAATTGTGTGACAAATTCACGGCAGCTAATTGGTGACAGGTGTTAATTGCGAGCGTTTTATTACAACATTATTTTATATTCGTAGTACTTTCTAAAAAAAAATTACATATCACGCCTTTTATTCCCGAAGTCTCTTCGGCATTTTTTAAGAAAATTACAACGGTTCACTAAGCATATATAACCCAACGTGTCAGGTGGTGAGCCCATCGCCGTTATAGGGTTCACACGCCTTATAGTGTCCGGATATTATCACGATGTTGTCCTTCACCGTACGAGTGTTGCGTAGCGTACATAAGCTCTAAAAACCAATAGTAGACGCTTGTCACAGCCGGTTTCAAACCCACAACACGAATAGCTGAACACTAAACTTAAAGACGTTACACGCCGCTGTTGGTATTATAATCGTCGAAAAATGAATGACCTCTGCAGTTCCAAACTTGTCGGAAGTTAAGGTTAAAAATGCCGACATACCTAATTAGATATTTCGTCCTCAATTAAGCACCGGATATTTTCTCATTAGCGACGTTGCACCCGACGAGTGCTCTCGAACAAAAATAGGTCCTTCCGAAGATGTACTTATTGAGGTGTATTTTTCTGCTTCCTGTCCCCCTAGCACAGCGGTTCAAGAAACATAACACGCTGACGTTTGTTGAGACAAACTGAGTCGCACGAAGCGTGACATAATAGCCCAACGGAGTGCGTGTTTGTTTTATGTCGTGCCTTGTCGCTAGGCCGGTTGTCACGGTACTGACATACCCCTTTCGCTTCATCTACATTCATATGTCTTTTCATACATGACCTCCGGTTTCGAGTACTTTCGAGCCAGGACATCACCAATCTGGTCGCTGTATGTCCTTCTGGGGCGACCTCTACTCACCCGGCCCATTGCATCACCCATATAAATCTCTTTCGTCAATCGACTTTCATCCATTCTCTCCATATGCCCAAAGCACCGAAGCATGCCCTTTTCAATCTTGGTCACTGCATCTTCTTTCAAACTAAGAGAATGTGATTTATTAATTGGGTTTTATTACCTCCTTGCGTTGTGCCGGTTGCATCATGGCCGAGGTGGTTTTAATTGATCTCACCATTTCAAGGTGTTTCTCATATACACGTTATAAAGTGTTTTAATGCGCTTGCTGTGGGTAGTCTTATTGCTAGGTCTGGGAGAGAAAAAAAAAAACATCCGCATTGCAACACTACGTGTACAGTGATGCGAGAAGCCGAAAACAGATCACAGTGGCGTGCAATTGGAGAGGCCTATGTCCAGCAGTGGACAGGTATGGGCTGATGATGATGATGGTGATGATGATGTGTACAGTGAAGTGGTCGAAAAAGTATTTTAAAGGAATGACAAATGTATAAAATACAATAGTATTTTTTTATCACTATGAACAAGCGTTCGACCACCATCCTGCCTGATGTTAAGCAGCGATGTGGTCTACGATGGAGCACACTTGTTCATTAGGTACCTATTCACCGCAGTGACTTGAAGACCTTCAGACTGTACTGCGCAGGAAACACTATGAACAAGCGTTTGACCACCATCCTGCCTGATGTTAAGAAGCGATGTGGTCTAACGATGGAGCACACTTGTTCAGTAGGTACCTATTCACCCCAGTGACTTGAAGACCTTCAGACTGTACTGCGCAGGAAACACAGACTTAAGCACAGTAATCTTGTACTAAAATTTGCGAGCATATTTTTTATCTCTGTTACAAAAGAGCAGGACAAAATGTTACTTGAGCAGAGATTTGTGCTTAAGGGGAGGTTCTGGTATTTATCGTGAAATTCCCATGGGAACGGAATATAGTAGGTAAATTACATAACGCCGAAGAGCAATATCTACTATAGTACATATTATTATCATATACTAGTTGAGCCGGTAAACGTTGTTTTGCCCAATATTATAGGTCCCGTTTCCGTGGGAATTTTGGGAATTCCTTTCTTAAACCGTCCCTACGGTTCCTCAGCTAAGTTCCTACAAAATTTCAAGTTTCTACGTTTTGCCAGTCAGGAGAAGAAGATTCTTTAAATTTACAGTGTTTTTTTTCTCTTCTAATGCACGACTGTATTATACATACAAACGCACATAAAGAATCACTCTTTCTACTAAAAAATAACGCATCAAAATCCGTTGCGTAGTTTTAAAGTTCTAAGCGTACATAGGGACAGGCAGCGAGAGGCGACATTGTTTTGTAGTATGTAATGGTAATGTTTCAAGTTACGAGAAAAAAAAATACACTTTACGCCTTTTAATCCCAAAGTGAAGTAGGCAGAGGCACTTGCAAATGCCCACGGTTCACCAAGCGTATTTAATCCAACGTGACAGGGGGTGAGCCCATCGCCGTTATAGGGTTCACACACCTTGTGGTGTGCGGGTTTAATCACGATGTTGTCCTTCACCGTCGAGCATTGCGTTGCGTACATAGGCTCTGAAAAAGAGTCCCATTGGTACACGTCCAGTAGCCGGACTCGAACCCGCGTCCTCTCAGTTTCAAGTCAAGGATCCGACCGACTGGACCACAAAGAGAAAAATCTTTAAAATAAAGGGGACACACTGATACGTATTGAATCATAATTTTGCACGAATTGTTTTTACGACAGTAATATCTGTCTCGATTAAAAATCTTTCAATGCAAATGAAAGGAGACGGTGAGCAAAAAAGGACCCGTCTACCTTGTCCTACTTTTCTTTGAGTGTGTTGTGCTGTTCTGAGGGTATAAATAAATAAGGCGGAACATACTCGTATTTCCTGAGGGTCATGTCTCGAACAGTGATATTTTTGGCATCGTGAAGTACATCCGAAGTTTCTGGTCTGATCCCTTCCGGTTGGGTACGTCTGAATGTTGAAATGAACTGATCAACATCACGTACCTTACCCCAAATAGGTCCCCCTGATTTCATTTTTTTTATCACTATGAACAAGCGTTTGATCACCATCCTGCCTAATGTTAAGCAGCGATGTGGTCTACGATGGAGCACATTTGTTCATAAGGTACCTATTCACCCGCGACTTGAAGACCTTCAGACTGTACCTACTGCGCAGGAAAGACAGACACCGGCAAGTCGTTCCACATCATGGCGGTTCGCACTATGATAGTGGACGCAAACCGTTTGGTTCGCGTAAATGGCAAATTCACCTGGTATGGATGACGTTTTGCCGTTCTCCTGGTTGTTCTATTGTAAAAACGCGATGGGGGTATTAGGTTATGCAACTCCGTAGCACACTCTCCTTCATAATCATAATCGTTTATTGCTTCATGTTGGTTTTACAAAAGGTCTTAAAATAAATATAGGTATCCAAAACATACCTAAACCTATTAGGGCACTGCAAAAAAAATGGGAATAGGTGTACTTACATCTAATATTAAGAACATCACAAATATAATGAGTAGGTAAATTACAAATCTAGCTTATTCAATAAAAACATAAAATTTAACAGTAATAAATTTTTTTTTTAATCACACAAGCGTTTGACCACCATCCTGCCTGATGTTAAGCAGCGATGTGGTCTATGATGGAGCACACCTGTTCAGTAGGTACTTATTCACCCGCGACTTGAAGACCTTCAAACTATACTGCGCAGGAAACACATATTTTACATTAGGTACTATTTAACATCAAGGAACTCTTTGACACTATAAAAAACAATTCGAAATTAAATAGTCTCTTAGTGCTTTCATAAAGTTTTTATCATTGAATATATCCACTAGTTTCTTGGGTAATCCTAATATAACCAATGTCAAGATGTTTGTTCGGTCCAGCCGTTCTTGAGTTTTAGCGAGACCAACGAACGTCTATTAATTTTTATATAGTCGACTCGACAGATGTTGTCCTGTCTTAACTATTAATATGTTAGTATAATCTCCAGGCTGGCCTGTGCCCAGCAGTGGATGTCACGAAATATAAACTATACTATCTCTCAAATTGGACGAAATTACATATAAATGCCAACTTTTGTGAATATCGGTAGCCTTGGTGAAAAGTTCATTGGGAACAAACACTGGATTTTTGTATATTAAGATACATTAGTAATAGGATATATTAGTAATTGGTGTAGTATATCCAACTGATATGGATGACGTTTTGTTTAACACAGTACACGTGAATCTTTCACGATGCATTTTAATAATCATTCACCTTGAAAATTATAGCCACGAGAGAACAATATAATACTGAAGTTTTATAATATGTATTTTAACGTATTGTTTTCCTCATGCACCTACAAAGTTACTGTACTTCCTTTCATATTTAAAACAGCAATAAAATTCAACAATATGACCTTTTGAGTGTTCTGGAAGCCTTTTTTATTGTTCACACGGTGACTGGTCGCTGCTTTGCGCGGGTAATTTCAGACCATTCTTATAACTCGGTAGTGATGATATCAGGGTCGATGAAAAATTGTTGCGTCTTCTTATTTATTAAGTTATTCACATTTGTCACATATACAAAAGTTTCAATACAAAAAAAATCATTTAGAATAACAAATAGATAGAAGATAGACGAGTTGGACGTGGTAAACGCAAAAGGGCTCTGATTCAGCATGTGCTGGGAATGATGTGGATACACACAGCGTTCCCAGCACTGAGCTTACATCAGTACCCGTGACATGCTGTGAGGTGTAAAATAAATAAAAATATCCATGGTCCCAATTAAAAATATCCGTAGTGGAATTTTAGGAATATCTACTTTTCTACACCGTTAGATTGGCGATATTAAGATCTATAAATTTATACGTATATTACATCACGTAAAGATACCAAAGATTATAAGTTATAAATTTGAAGTATGTGCCACGAGTAGTTTAGATTCAATATCCAAAACTAACTTCTATCTTCTCTCCTGAACATGTTCCGTTTTGTAGATTCGAATTTCTTAATAGGGACCATCGATATTATGTCATTAAAAAATCTGTCTTCTTCTCCTTAGCGTGTTCAACCGGAATTTTTCTTTTCTTTTAAATATTATACTTATATAAATAAGACTTGGCCACCTGAGTCCTGGCTGATTGTATGTACGAGTGTAAATAAATGTTTGTGTACATAAATATACAAAAATATGCGTATATATGTATTACAGTAGTGTTTACATGTATCTATTGATATTTCTGTTTAAATACGTTTACTTAGTCTAAGTTTTAAGTTTTTCCTTACTATTGTTATTGTAATACTGTCCCGCAACTTTCTTTTTCTCCCATGTTGTGGGGTTGACTGGTAGATAATACTATAGTATTAAGTCCGCCTATTGTACTGTGTTGCAATGAAGTATTAAATAAATAAATAATTTAAACGAAAACCTCTTATTTGTTAACAGGTAAGTCGTCACATTCAACATTGAACATGGGTAAATGAACAAAGAAGACATCGGCAGACGAGAATTTACGGGATTATCTCACAAATTTTCGGAAAATATCGCAAAAAATGGGTACGTTTGTAGTATGTGTATTTAGATAGATGTGCCGTCTACTTTTTTTTTTTTTTTATACCACAAGGTTGGCAAACAAGTATGCGGCCCGCTTGATGGTAGGCAGTTACCGCAGCCTATGGACGTTTACAATACCGGGGCATCGTTCACGCGTTGCCGACCCTGTAAAAAACCTCTTCACTCCTCTTTTGAAGAACCCCATACTGTAGTCCTTACTTATTTGTCAATAGAAATTCTTAGTAATTATTTACGTGAAATCTTGAAAGAAACGGACTGGGGGAGAGGGAGGGGGGTGCATGATCATTGTAATAGATGCCAGTTTCTTCCCGTTTCTTGTTGTCCATAAAAGATAGTGTCCCCAACTAAAGACGTATTTAAAACATGTTTATCGCGTTCTAAGTGTACAGTCAAGTTTTTATAATATAGGTTTAGTTACAACTTAGAAGTCATTTTCTGACATTGCAATGTTTAAGGTACCTAGTAGAAGCGTAGTTATAATGTCAGTGCGCGTTTTATTAAGAAATGCTTTTTAAGTGAACAATGAAAAAAGAACTAAGGTATGACTGACAAAATGTAAGGATGTGACAAAGTTTGTCCCCACTCAAAACACCATAGAATCTGTACACGGTGTAATAGCAAATACAATGTGGAATTATGTCGTTATGGAAATAGTATTATTTGTTGCCACAATTTTATGAGCTTTTTCGCTTTAGCACGTTCTATGTATTTCATAGAGATTGTATGGTATCTACTTAGTATTGCCTTAGACATACACACATCAAAAGTGTCTAGGGATCAAGTACATTTTAGAAGATTGCAATCAAGAATATATTTTATAAAAACTGAATTCATTCATAATTTATTCAAAATGTGGCGATAAGTCATTGATACAGGAAGGATAAGTGAATACAAAAAGGACTCACTTAGCACATTTTCCATTGCAAAATAATCGAAGGATGCAGTTCATTGTAAGATCTCAGACATATCGCACAGTTAGAACAAAAAGGACCCAATACGAAACG
>SJJU01004403.1:0-26097 GCA_012932125.1 Conopomorpha cramerella | reverse complement strand
CTTGATCCCTAAACACTTTTGATGTGTGTAGAGCTACTGTCCAAGTAGGTATGTAGAGTCTGCACTGGACACAACCTCCGTGCTTTCATTCATCTCTTACGACAGACAAGGAAAATCCTTAATCCTATTCGAATCTACTAATGTAACATTCCATTATAGCTCATAGATAGGTTACCTACATTATAGAGGCCCTCTATTCAAGGGCAACATTTATTCAACCTCAGTTGCGCCGAAAAAGGCACTACATTCTCCGAGACCCGAAAGGCTTTTAGAGCAATGTTTCTTTCATTAGTCAATATAATCTAGTAAATTATATTAGTCCTTGCTATTAGCTGGGTATGACTTAAAATGAAATGTTTTGCTAATTTGCAACATAATGGTAATTTCTTGGTTAAACTTCTACGATGGTCACTCCAAAGTGTCAGGTGAAGCACGAAGGTAGTAAGTAGGTATGTCATCAGGACCCTCGCAAACGGTCACTGACTAGTTTGTCTCAGCGACCACCCTCGCCGACGGCGGCGGTTACCATCAGGTAATACCAGTCTTCTTCGGAGCCCTACAGGCAGGTGCCAGATGCCCCATTGCAACAACTACTGTTATACAATCCACTCACGAACGAGAGTAAGCGATCAATATAGGAAAGGTCCATATGAATTTCAAAGGAACCTACATATTTTTATGACCTGTACCTAGTGATGTAATACAAAACCATGTATGACATATCATATTATTATCCTCTCATTCCTTTATCGCAATGTGCGAATATCAAATTCCGAACTCGTACACTAGAATGTTACATACTAGCGGCCCGCCCCGGCTTCGTACGAGTACAATGCTGATACTAATTGTATATGTATGTATTAAACATATAAACCTTCCCCTGGAATCACTCCATCTATTAGAAAAAACCGCGTCAAAATCCATTTCGTGGTTTTAAAAATAAGCATACGTAGGGACAGACAGCGGGAAGTGACTTTGTTTTATACATACATACATACACTTCACGCCTGTCTCCCAGAGGGGTAGGCAGAGACTACAGATCTCCATTTGTCACACCCCTGACATACCCCTTTCGCTTCATCATAAATCTTTTCATACATGACCTCCGGTTTCGAGTACTTTTCACGCCACTTCGGCCGGACATCACCCCTCCAATCTGGACACCATATCGTCCATCGGCATTGAAAACTGTCATAACACAAAAGTGTTGTTTTTTGGGGAAATCAAATTTCAATATTTTTTCTTAACGATTTTACCGTATTTTTTTTAATTAAATCCATTACAGAATAGATTATACAGAAAGTTTAATTGCTTTCGATTTGCAATTTTATTTCTAGTTTCTAGAAATGCACATTTAGACTCAGGAGAAATTAATTTTACTTTGTATAGAAAACCATTAAAAATCGGTGTTATGACACTTTTTTCATGCCGATGGACGATATGTCCTTCTGGGGCGACTTCTACTCACCCGGCCCATTACATCACCCATATAAATCTCTTTCGTCAATCGATTTTCATCCATTCTCTCCATATGCCCAAACCACCGAAGCATGCCCTTTTCAATCTTGGTCACTACGTCTTTCTTCAAACCGCAACTTTCCCTTATCACACTATTCCTTATCCTGTCATTCAATGTCATGCCTTTCATGCTCCGCAATGACCGCATTTCTACGGCATTGACTTTACTTTTATGCTTCTTCTGCCATACCCAACTTTCACTCCTGTACATTAAGGTAGGTGCCAGTACAGCGTCATGGACAGCTAATCTTGCCTTTTTCGACACGAATTGGCTCTCCATTACACTGCGAATGGCACCGTTAACCTTATTACCCGCACATACTCTTCTTTCAATATCTTTGTCAAACTTTCCATCACTTTGTTTTATACTAGGTATGTAATTACAATGATGTCGATATGTATAACCTTTTAAGGAAAGGCACAATTTTATAAAATCGTAATATAATATCTGTGTTCTTACTTCGATAGGAATATTTAATGAGCACTTTTACATCAAAGATGGAACGAGATAAAAGTACGTGACGTATCTATTACCATTTGGTACTGGAGAGGTACCTACGCATATTTTACACGTGTCAAATACACACGTAACTTAAATGATTTCCATACAATGCGGCTTTTGATGGACCTACTCTAGCTATCTTAGTCTAGACGCACGGAACCCTCTAATGTGGTCTATTAGTTTATAAGTTAAAAATAATAAATATACTTTACACTTTTTAATCCCAAATCAGGGCAGGTCGAGGCACTTGCTAAGCAAATACCCACAGTTCACCAAGCGTATTTAACTCAATGTGACAAGGGATGAGCCCATCGCCGTTATTATCGTGGTTCTTATTAATTGCCCGCAAAGATAATATTTTGTGTTATGTACGAATACATGAGTTATAGTTCTAGCGTTGTTTAATTTAAAAATATCAAAATTTTAAAGAGCCCCCAAAAACAGTACCACCTAGCGGACGAAAGCAAGATGAATAACCAACTAGGCCAACTTTTTTAAATGTAAAATAAATAAATACACTTCACGCCTTTTAATCCCACGGTTCACCAAGCGTATTTAACTCAATGTGACAAGGGATGAGCCCATCGCCGTTATAGGCTATTTAGTGACGCGTCACTAAATGGAGGGTGTTATAGTTTGTATGAAATTAGGAAACTACGCGAATGAAATCGCGGGGCGTCCACTAGTCCTTTATACTTAACTACTATTGCAATGTCCTTCCTTGTTTCCTACATATAACATCCCTATTCATAAAGTTAGAACAGCGCTACTGCACTGCTTTTGGCAAGCTTAAAACTTTGCAAAATGGACATACAATACATGAAAAAATTAAACCGCTGAAAAACTAAAAAGCAAAATATATCCATTCTTATCCTTAATAACTAAATTATTTAACGAAAAACTGAAAATATTCCTAAGTAATTTTGAGTCTGCGCCAAACAATTATAGAACAAATCTTAATATTAAAGTAATAACCAAACCAATCTAACGATCCAACGAACTACTTAGGTACTTATAATAGAAATGTGCATTTTTATACGCGTCGAATAGATTACCCCCTTCGTTTTTTCATCGGTCAAAAACTGGTCTAGAAACTAGTTCGCTAACAAGGCGATAAGCATACAATAAAGATACCTTCATTGTTTAAGCAATATTCGATTGAGAAGTGGTTAATTACTGGCGCTGTGTGCTTCGGACACTTTTCAAGCCCGTCACAATCTCAATATACCTACGTAACAATGAGTATAGCACCTAACGAGACAACCTTAGTATGTAGTAGATAAAAAAGCGATTTAGATACTGCCTAGGGTAGATTAAACTATCGAACATCGACTAGGTATCAAGCCAACTAGGTCGTTTGATACTCTAGCACTTTCTACGCTTTCACTAATGTTTGTAGTAAATTTTCAGGGGATATAATACGGCTACTGATGGCGTGGCGATTATTGGCATTTTCCCCCAAATTATGGGCAAAGTCATTGGGGGAGACCCTCGTCCAAGGGTGGACGTTATGTGGCTGATGGTGATAATACTGATGTCATCCCAGAATCAACCACACCAAACCATATTGTAATAAAAAGCTTTAGTTCCATTTAGTAAGAGGATTATGATAATTTTCTTCTTAATTACGCATATTTTGCTACGTACTTAGGTAGATAAGTACGTAAGTAATTTGTATCCTGTGAGGTTAGTTTTATAAGCTTTTGACCCTTATCCGACTCCCTACGCTTTGTCTGAACTAATGGCGCGACTTTGGGATCCTTTAACGATGCTTCAGGCCCTTTTTCTCTCATTTCTTGCTTCGTTTACAATACCCACTTAGGGTATATAAGCTTCCAATAATGATGTTTCCAGCAAACTCACTAGTAGTACAGTCTGATTAATAATAAGTAATGTAATGTAATACAAAATGATGGCCGACTTTCGAATTAGTGAAATAAATAATGTTTTTGTTTTTTGTAACCTTTATGCCGTCTGTACCTAGCCAACAAACAACACTAAATAAACTGTTTGGAACAAATTGTTTTTTTAATGAAGGAGATATACTGACTTCTTTTAATCTATGGATAATCATATACTCGTAGGTACGTTAACATTCTAATGGCGAAGGAATTATCGAAATCCGTCAAGTAGTTTTTGAGTTTTTTCGTTACATACAAGAAAAAATTGTATGAATGGATGATCCATACAATTTTTTCTTCCTTATAATATTAGTACATTTAAGTAAATAAAAAATGTTTGTTGTACGCACCTTAGTGTGATTGACCAGTAAATGGGCTCTCGCCCTCTGGCCACGTAGTCCGATTGCCTCTGTCCTACCGATCGGACTACATGAACTTTTTTCCGGGTAGTTCGATTAACTAATCGGACTATAGAAACTGACTAATTCTTAGACCACGTAGTCCTACCGATCGGACTACATGAACTTTTTTTCCGGGTGGTTCGATTAACTTATGGACTATAGAAACTGATGTTTTCTTAGACCACTACGGTCATTCATCTCACGCATTCTAGACATGAGTAATGCAATCTATACCTATACAGCATATTAGGTAATTTCTTAGAAAATAATATAAAGACAATGTCAAATGTCAATAAATATTCTGTCACGGATATTATTTCTCTGCTTTTCTTGTGAGGTATTAAAATCTATATATATAAAAATGAATTGATGTTCGTTAGTCTCGCTAAAACTCGAGAACGGCTGGACCGATTTCGCAAATTTTGGTCTTGAATTATACGTGGAAGGTTTAAAAGGTGTATTTCTTCCAATACACGAGGTACAAAGGCGACTTATGATATGACCTATGGCAAAACAAATGTTTGCCGGGACAGCTAGTCATCAATATAACAATTCGTCGTCTAGCTAGTCAGACAAAGACATGAACATGGATGAAGAAATACTTAAAACGCAATGGTGGCTTGGTGTTGCTCTACAACGGATACCAATTATACCGAAACAAGACGTACAGCGTACGTTTAACTACATAGTTAGGTTTTAGGTTGAACCAGAACCATGGTCACTTCTGTCCGATCGGTAGGACGAAGCGGAATTACAAATCTTATAATCCGATTAAACGAACCACACGGAAAAAAAGTTCATGCTGTCCGATCGGTAGGACAAGGCAGTCGGACTACGTGGCCAGAGGGGGCTCTCGGGTGTAGTAGTAGTCAATAAATGACCAGTAAATGGGAGGCTCTACGTACCCTTTTTCAGATCAAACATAGTGATAAAACCATACCTAATTGTTTACGTTGTGTGACAGGGATAGCGCTAGATTAATGATATAGCACTGTTACTTATACAAAGGTCTATTAGTTAAAAATGGTAATTATGTGTTAAGTGAAGTGGTTTTCTAAAAAAATAAACAATCTGTCAACGATAGTTGAAAACGAAAGATATACAACTTCTTTATTCTATGATCGTTTGTCTTCAGACTCGCTCTTTTGTTTATTTATTTATTTTATTTTTTCTTGGCTTTTATGTTCAGCTTTAAAGCCGACAATACTGCTACAAACAAAGTAGTTCTCTTCGTGTTCAAGTTATAGTGTAGTTTTTTTCATTGTCTATCGATAAAGTCGTCAATAGTCAAAGTCGTGTCAAAAACACATTAAAACGTGAGGGTGGACCATCACATTTTAATGCTGCGTGGAAAATTACACGGGAATAACAAATTTATAGGAGTCCTCTCCTTTACTTCTCAGTCTCACTACATTATTTTTCATCACCAGCACATTATTACACTAATTCCACCATATTAACACAATAATTGTAGCGAAAGATCAAAATGAGAAATAAAAAAGGCATTTGAATCTCATCCTTAGTTAAGTTGCTTGGCATGTCTTCGGAATTATTGTTGTAGGTACAATCCGTATTTATATTGGTCCTATTACTACTCCAGAAGCTCTTGGAAGAAATACTGACCTCTACCTAATCCGATCCTGCGTTCTTCCGTTCGTTAAATCGGGTTCGGGAATAATGAGGAATACCATTCGAGGATTAACATAACACATTTACGTTTTGGATTTTGTTAGTAACTTTATCATGAATTAATTCACCTCATTTTTACAAATTATTCGCGGTACCCTAAATAATCATTGTCTAAAATATCTAAAAGCAAATATCGATCATTATTAACTAAACCCTCCTAACAAACATTTCTGTAGTTTGATTACAAAATATCCAAAATATAACTTTGCATTTAAAGGCAAAAACACGTAAGTCGATATCTCAGTAAGTAGTTTCGTCAGAAAAAATATTATAATATAATATTCTATGTTTTTGAATAAAATTTTAGCTTGACAAAACAAATGGAAAATATTCCCAAATTAAATTTTGGATCGGCTAAATATCGTACATCAATGTATTTTTGGGTATTTACACTTTTATACATGAAAATTTTTTTCGTTTCCTGTAAAATTGTTTTGTAGATAGTAGATATTGAATATTCATTGTCGATATGACATTTTTTAGTTTTACCGGTTTCAGTTTTTGAAACAGCATGCAACTTTCTGCATAATGCAATCTAATTCACATTTTGTGCATTTCATGAATAGTTTATTGTGCTGACTGCTATGTGTCGCAAATAGTAATAAGTAAACATATAGGAAAAGATTATAATTACTATGTACTTATTAACTTAACTTTAAATTTACTGTCAAATCTCTACATAAGAATGCATGTCTGTGTGTGTGTCTGTTTGTGTAATTAGTCAATTGTACCCATTAGCAGTATTATCTGAGTCAGTGATTCTCTAATTACATTAGGCTCATGATAAACTCGAAGTAATTTAGTCAAAGACTGTACCGATACTATATTAGTATAACAACACTATTTTTAAAAAAGCTTCTCGTCTTATCAATAAATAAACAAACAAACTATTACCCACATAACAATAACAACGTGTAAATTACTCCATGGTTCGACATTTCCGTGGCGTGCACAATAGACAAAACAAAACAGTGTGTAAACATATTGTTCCAGTGTTCTTGTTGATATGGGGAAAATTAACAAACTCTACAACAAAGGCGTGACACTGGCTTTTTTAAAAATGGACCGGTTCCATAGATAAAATGTCATTATCTACCCATTACTGAGTCTGATCCTAACTCCATCAAGTGTCCGTCACAACACCCATAGGGATGTAAACTAATGGAAAAAAAACATTGATCTAGCTAGTACTATTACATGAGTAGCATTACTCCGGAACGGGTGGACCGATTTCGCTAATTCTTCCTTTGTTGTGCTCACTAATGACAGCAGAAGGTTCGTATGAAAAAAAAATTACATCCACTACGGGGCACAGTCCACCCTGGAGGTTATAGACTAAAGACAGGACAACGTCTGTCGAGTTCACTAGTATTATATAAAAATGAATGTTCGTTTGTCTCGCTAAAACTGGAGAACGGTTGAACCGATTTGGCTAATTTTGGTCTTGAATTACACGTGGAGGTCGAGGGAAGGTTTAAAAGCTGTATCTTTTCTAATACATGGGGTACAAAGGCGATTTCTTATGGCAAAATAAACAGGACACCTAGTAATAATATAATAATTATTTATTGGCACAATATATTACACTTTGTAGAAATCTACATACATACATACACTTCACGCCTGTCTCCCAGAGGGGTAGGCAGAGACTACAGATCTCCATTTGTCACGATCCTGACATACCCCTTTCGCTTCATCTACATTCATACATCTTTTCATACATGACCTCCGGTTTCGAGTACTTTTCACGCCACCTTCCGCCAGGACATCACCAATCTGGTCAATGTATGTCCTTCTGGGGCGACCTCTAATCACCCGGACCATTACATCACCCATATAAATCTCTTTCGTTAATCGACTTTCATCCATTCTCTCCATATGCCCAAAAAATTATAATTAAATAGAAATCTATTTTGTACAATAATGAAATAACAACAGAACACAAAAGTAATATATTATACAATAATTACGACGACTGATACTTAAAATAGGAACACCCTGTGCTATAAGTATCAATACCTTCCAGGTATATTAGTAATATTTACGCTAGGAGTTTACGATTTCTTTAAAACACAGTACAGAAAGTATACAATTTTAAAAATAAATAAAATAATTATAATAATACGAGTTACAAACATGTATACAAGTGTGTGTGTGTGCGTGTGCATGTTTGTGTGCGTGTGTGTGTGTTTGTGTGCGTGTGTGTCTCTGTGTGTGTGTGATGTTTGTAGATGTTTGAAGTATTGTATTATCATAAGTCCTTGACTTACCTATAATTGTCTATATAAGAATTGAGATTATCGACATAAACAAATAAGTTTATTTCATCTTTATAAGTGCTCTTACATACAGATATGCAGTAGCATAACATATGTCTTGATGCAAGTAATGTATGATTTGAAAGACAAGACTAGTATTGCAGCACTTATTCGCATATAAGGTTATGGGATGTGGTTAGATATGTAGGTCGGTACCTGTGGCGTGCACACCATATAGGTAAAAAGACACTGCGTACCTTAGTATTTTTTAGGCTACCCGACCTAATAATAGAGTTATTGCTAGATATTTTTTTGTTGTACTCATGACATAGGGTAACGGAGGTCCTGTGTTTTGTGGGTGACTAGATAGGTACCTATGTATCGTAAAGCTAAGTTACCTATACATAGGTGTCGATCCTTAGGGATTACTACCTACCTGCCTACCTTGTCGTAAAAGCCAGTGCACGCCACTGGTCGGTACCAACTACCGACGTTATCTACGTTCAGCAAGATATCCTTTAGCTAAAGATAACCCTGAAATATTTTGTTGATTAATTGGCATTGAACTCTATCCTCAAGGAGCTAGGTTTAAAATCGTTGGACCCTACGACGCTTCGCTAGAGAATCTGGGTTAAGCGAAAATTCCTCTACTAAGAGATACAAGTCGTATGTAATGTGGGTGCATAATATTATTACATGGAGCAGACAAAAACGCTGCAAAATTGTTCAACTTATTTACACACATTCATAAACTCACGTCCATGAACCGTACTGGGGTAGAGAACCCTTGGTGATGTTCATACAGATCAGATTAATAAATTTGGGAATAAAAGAGCGGCGTGACGTATCACTTTCTACAAATACAGAGTGTTTTCATTAACCGATGACAGCCACGTAGCAACCAAGGCGTGTCACTAAGTCTTAAGCTTTAACTGATAAAAAACATGCTGATTTAGTCAAATTACATTTAGTGTGAGTACTGTGAACGCGCCAGCTCTTATTGAACTATGAGTCCCTAGTAAGACCTTTTTATCAAAAAACACTCTTTTGTGAAAGTCAAATTATCATTTTAACGAAACATTGTAACGTATTCGAATGGGCTTAATTTTATCGTGTTTACAGGATTAATAGAAAATACCGTTTATTTTTTTTCAAATTGACACCTGTTGAAATGCAGTCAGTAGGGTTTACAGAAACAATTCAAACAGAAGTCTTTAGTGTTGTGTTTCCGTATATCCATCTATGTAACATAAACTCATGATTTACCCTCTGGGAGACAGGCGTGAAGTGTATGTATGTAAGTTCTTTGTAATTAAATGTGATTGTAGTACAAAATGTTTAATACGTTTACTTTTTTTTTCTTTCAAAATTTGCTATTATCCCAGGAGAGTTGAGAATGATATTTTGTTACAGCCCGAGATTAAAAATCCATTAGCGGACTGAACCAATTTGCATAAAAGGTTTGCATTTTAATTTAATAATAATACCATGTACATCGATGATTTCTGAATTTCACATAATAGAAGTATTAAATAAAATACAAAAATACACCTCATGCCTTTTAATTCCAAAGCGGGATTGGCAGAGGCAATTGCTAAGCAAATAATACATTTATGAATAAAAATATTTCACTGAATTAATGAATAGACTCTTTATTGCACATTGTACATTACAAATGTTTAAAATATTACAATTTGAAGTTGTCACAATGTTATTATTCAAAATTAAGTGTAGGTATTTATTAATATCATGCAAATACCTATAAGTATATCATTATTTCCTATCAGATCAGTGTATAGTTGGATATAGACCTATCCAAAGTTCACCAACACACGCTAATCTCAGGAACTACTGGTTCGTTTCATTAATTTATCGAGGAAGGCTTTAGGCTATATAACATCACGCTGCAACTATTAGGAGCGAAGAAATAATGGAAAATGTGAAGAAAACGGGGAAAATTATTCATCCTTGAGGGCTTCCGTTGCGTGCACTGAGAAAACGGTTCAAGATATCAAATATATATGTATGAAAGAAATATTCCTCTTGAAATTATCTAAATGTCTATCTTTTAAGATTAACTCACTAGAACCGTTTTTATGGTAATAAAAATTGGCCGAAATTACTGCATTATTTGTTATAATATTATAAAGAGGAAAGAATTGAAGTCCAGGGAAGGTTTAAAAGGTGTATTTCTTCCAATACACGGGATACAAAAGCCTATGGCAAAACAAATGTTTGCCGAGACTCCTATTTCAGTTATGATTTGGTAATCTACTTTTCTATCAGTTGTACCATAAGGTACTTGGTCTCGACCTTGGTGTGGAACCTCCTGAATTTCGAAAGCAAGTACACCATCTTGGTAGCTCCGAATTAGAAACAAAAATGTGAAAAAAATATGTCGCTTATCCCTCGAGTCTCTGGTATTTACACAGGCAGCAGGTTTGAGAGTTTTCTTGCCTGCGGGCCAAATTGTTTATAAACGGTCTGTCAACTGTACAAATTACTTCGTAAGTTGATATTGCACCGCGTGCTTATGTCTATGAATTTAAAGCTCAGTTTACAATGGTACAGAGCAATTTACACATAGCGACTATACTCAGAATCTTTGCGATGTTCCATTACAGATTAATTGAAATCTTATGTCGTCCGCTTGTTCTTAGATGGTTAGGTACTCGGCACTGCTTTAAGGGTGTTCTTTGCCTCAGTTCGGTGCCCATGGTGTCGATGTTTGCTATTATTGTTGTTGCGGAAAACATGCAAAAATACTCTTGTTACTGCTGTCATGTATGGTTTATAGATAAGCTGTTAAAGAATGGCAGGAATAGGCACTTGCTGAACAATATCACACATTTCACTATAGTTGACGCGCTTCAAGAAGTCCTTTTAACACTTTAATAACTCCACTGAAATTATAAAAAGAAATGTGGAACGAATATAACGGACTAAAAATATATGGCGTTCAAGATTTAGACGTTCTATTTATTCTATGTTCTTTGTAGAATAATTAAAGAAAGAAACTTACTTATACACGCCGCACACTGAAAAAAATAAAGCATACAACACGACATAAAAATAGAATAAAAAAAGAAAAATACAAAAAATGCAAACAGAACTTTATTGAATAAGAATCGTAAAAACACAAAATCGAAAGATAATAATAATGAGAGCGAATACGCAAACAAACCTCAGTACACCTGTCAAAAAGGCCTTCATACAGACCGCGCGGACTATAACTGTAAATACAAATTGACCAGTTTGGTTAGGTAAATGTGATAAATGTTGTGTTACGTAATATACCTGTTACATTTTAAAAATAATTGCTACACCATTTTTCACTGACATATTGTCATATATTTCAGCAAGAATTTCGTAATTTTTGGTGGATTTATTTTGTGCAATACTTATACCTAAAATGGACGATGCCACTGCCACATAACTGTCTATAACGCAGATTAACTGAAACTCACAGTATCTAAAATGTACGATACCTAAAAACTAAATTTTACAACGATGGTTTAATAAATTTTTGTTTTAATGATACGCGCACAGACTTTAGAACTCAGTATTGTTCACCGGGTATATAGTTTAATACGTGGAATGGTTTAATGTCTAATGAGCTAAGTAAAGTAAACACTATCCCTATAAAGAAACTAAAAATAATGAGAACATACGTATTGATTTGTAGGCATTTAACTGGCACCGGCAAAATATAAATTTTGCAGACATTAAACCACATATGTAAGTATTTTGCATCTTAGACATTTAAAACCCTATAAAACTTTATAGACATCTTGTGTTTTAGATATTCACTTTAGGCATTTTGCTTCATAGGCAAACGTGCATTTTAGGTACTTCGCTCAAAAATTAATACATTTTCAGCCATATGACCTCCACTTCTGGACGAGAGCCTCCCCCAAGAAGGGATTTTTTTAAAATAGTAATTTTTTAATTTTTTGAGATCAATTGAAAAAGATTCCTTGAATCTTCTTGAACCTTCCGAATGCAGAAATGTAACAAACTATCAGGGATCTTTAGTTGTAAAAAATGGTATAAATGTTGTGCTCAGCGCAAATTTTGAGAAGGGATTTACCAATATACCTACATATGTATACACATCAAAAGTGTCTAGGGGTCAAGTATATTTTAGAAGATTGCAATCAAGAGTATATTTTACAAAAACTGAATTCATTCATAATTTATTCAAAATGTGGTCATAAGTGGTAGGAGATCAATAAAGAAGATTAGATTTGATTGAAATAAGTTAGATTTTTTTAGAGCTTTTGTGTTTGTTCATGATCCCTAGACACTTTTGATGTGTATTATTTTCTTTATATTTTCATGATGGTTTTTACAAAGACAAGAAATGACCTGCGAATAATTTCCTTCGTTCTCAAATAAACCATCCTTTTAAAAGCTATTGATTGGAATTTGCCTTTACCTGATGTGGAGATATATTATAAAATATAATACCGACTTCCCGTCAGGAACGGGATCAAACGCGGGTAATACAGCTAGGCTTACCTAGTTTATTCTATAAAATTAAAATTGAGGTACTCTTGTAGGCATTAAGTATCACGAGGTTACAGTGTGAAGAGCTGCACAGGTATCACTTTTCTTGGTCGCAGTGTGCTGAGGGCCCTACTCTAGCGGGCGAGACGACGCGTTATCGACATCTCGGTAACTTGAGACCCGTCGAGTGCCCCCTCTCGTCCTGCCTCTATACTCTATACGCCTGGCGTTCGTTATTGAACCTCGTCGACATACTGCCGAGAACGGGCTGAGATGCACATTTTCACACAAGTACTAAGCAGAAATCATGCACGAATATGAGTATCATGTTTAGCTAATTTGTAACGGTTGTTGAAATTTAATTCATAATGACTAGTGTTTTATGCGTCAAAGGGTTGTAATGGCTTTTGGCGTTGATTCGATATAAATAAATATCCCGATCAAGCAAAATCTACAAAAAAATGATTTATTAGGAACAAAAGAAAAATATTCATGAATTCAGTTTTTGTAAAACTATTTTCTTGATTGCAATTTTCTAAAATGTACGTGATCCCTAGACACTTTTGATGTGTTGCACTTCTTCCAAACTGTCACTTTCACTACAATTTGGACAGTTGGGTCAAATACTCTTACTCTTTCACTTCTTTCATGTCGTTTTATATTGCTGTCTCTTTTAAAATTCTAAACTTCATTTCGGATTCCAAGTCTATTGTTTATTGATCGGTAATATGAATGCAGGGCAAAGGGACAACCCTTAAATTATAATAACGAAGTCGTGTTATTACAACACTATTTTATAACTAAAGAATGGCTAAATTGATTTGGCTGAAAATTGGTGAGGAAGGTAGCTTGGAACCAAGGGGAAGGCACCATAATAATTTTAGGACTTTTTTTTATCCACGATCCTGTGGACGTGGCGCTATATAAGGGTGTATGTTTGTATGAAATCTGTTTTTGTATGAATTCGCGGGGCGTCTACTCGAAACTATATAAAAATAAAATCATAAAACGCAATTAAAGTGTCCAGTCAAGAAGTGTTATGTTTAATACATTCAATAGTGCATGACATGGAATAGTGACCAAAATAACTCCACATCCCAAAACTTCCTACAACCTGGCGGATCCAAACAATACATCAATAGATAAAACCTTAGGCATGAGCAACCGAGCACGAAAGTTCCAAGGCAGCAAAATTTGATGTCTGCCGGACGGAAGCCCGCTTATTTATCACTTCCCGCCCTACGGTCCTGCTGATGTCTCAAATAATGCCCGCCGAACGTTCATGCATAAATATTCCTGATCTTCGGGATTTCAACCTCCAAAACAACGTGAATCATTTTTGCAGATGATCCGCCTTCTTTGGCTTGGACGTTTGGGAAAAGAATTATAAAGTTACTTGGTTTAGTAGTACGTAGTTTGCTTGGTACCAAACACTTAAGTACCTACCACTACGTAAAGCCATGCAGGTACCCCGCTTCCGGGGTTGGAAAATTTTGGATTTGCATATTATAGTGAAATATTTTTCTCACATTGTAAATATTTAAACATTTCTTGCAAAACTTGAAAAGGTCGGTGGGACCTTTACATTGTGTAGTATAGACACATATTATACATCCTAGGTTTTATGGCACAATAGGAATTGACAACCTTCCGCGTAAAAGGGTCGAAAGGCCGGGGCGCTAACGACCTGCTCTGCTTTACAGCAATGGACTCTTCACCCACTGTCACATCATTAGGCCTGTGGTTGGATGAAAGCTACAGCGGGATTTAGTACAGTCGGCAACAGCGGTTACTAATCTTCTGAACTACGTCTATACCTATTAGGTATCAAAAAACTTTTTTAAATGTACGGTCGGGCTTTTATGTTCTGTCTGATGTGATGACACTAAAAGATTAATAATTATGATACAGTTGTTTCACAAGCTAAAAACTAATGGGGAATTTTCAGGGCCCTTATTTCTCTTAGTTATGACAGATGGCGCTAGTTGTATTAGGGGGACAAATGTCAACAAAAGCAGTCCGTATTGAAGGCGACAGTAATTTTTTTTATTGTTTGTCTACATGTTACAAAAGTGTCTGAAGTCTAAATAACTCACCCAAATAATAATAAACGCACTAAAATATAACTGACAGAAGTCCCCCTGGATATCTACTAGCGACATCTAGATAAGATAATACTTTTGGAGTTTGAAAATTCTCCATTAAAACCTTAAAAAATACTCAACATTTATATAATTTAAAATTATTGGGTGGTAAACCAGATTTTTGGCCAACTGTACAGCTGAACTACCTACTTGATTCGATTCAGGGACAAAATGTACTTCACTTGACAAAAATCTACGTATTCAATAGTATTGAACACACATCACTCGATACCATAAACGATGTTCTTGTATTACAGATTCTATAGCAACATAATATACATTTCTAGACAAATATATTTATATTAAAAATAACATACTCAATACTTTATTGGGTTCCACAATGTTAGAATCTTAAAAGTACAAGTATCTGTAATTTTGTAGACAATATCATGGGGCCCTGGTGGGCACAACAATATTAAATATTAATTGATTAATTTATCAATAGATACAGAATAATAACCGTACAATACATATAATTAATATTCTGTACACACATGCAGGAGCATAAAAATATACAAATAAAATTAATGAAAGAAAAATAACAGCACAATTTAACAATATCAATAATTTATACGAGATATTGTTACAATACCTAAAATTCTGCCTATACCAGTAATAATATTATATTTTAATAAATAATTGAAACATGCCTGGTTTAAAAAGCTAGCATGAATATGCACGTATAGATGCAATTAATTATTATTGTGTTTATGTAGGTAAGGACTCATCTATCTAATGACGTGGCACCGAATATTTAGTTGAAGTAAAATTTGGCGTCAGATTTCCTTAATCGTCTCATGCACTTGTTTCCAGGGTAATGCTGCACTGCAGTGAACTGAATATTGCAGTACTTATCTGAAATTTACATTATGTTCGCTTAAGCAAATACCGGTTAAGCACTAGATACCTAGCTTTTAACTTGGGCTGACCTCTTTGGACACTAGCTAGATCACATTATGTGAAAATGCAGAAATAATTGTGAGTAGGGTTTATTATATTGTTTATAGTCTGTTTTTAGGCGACTTTAAAAAAGGAGTCTTTCTTAATTTTACCGTATATATGCTTTTTTATTAGCGGATAAATCCGTCGTTTATAAACTGATTTTGTTGGAAAGAAGATTACCAAGGTGGTCCCATGACAAGGAAATCAGGGTAGGTTTGATGATGACAAAGCCGATAAATCGTGGGGGACTTTAAACAATGCATGGGCGGGCGGCTACTAGTTGAAGTCGATTCTTTTTTTTTAAATAATGTAACATAATAGCTATATTTTATGTTTATGATATCTTTGATATCAGTTGTAAACAATCAAGTAGGTATTTATAGATAACTCGCCCCAGTTTCGCATCGGGACAATGTTACATACCACATTACAAATCTCTAAAATGTTTACTGTTTCTCTGCTATATCTAAGCATAGATATGGACAGATAGCGGAAACGGTATACGTGTTTTATACTATGAAGTGATAGTGATTTGGTTCAGTTTAAACGTTACTTTGGATCAAAACTTGGATCCATTGGCTCCAATTTTTGTTGTATGCATGGTAGAATGTCCAATGGACGGCCGGCATGGACTAGTGGTCAGAACATCTGCCTCTAGGAGGACGGTCGCGGGTTCGATTCCCACCACAGACATAATGTTTTAGTGATGAGCTGAGGCATTTGATGTGTGCGTCTGGGTGTTTTATTTATCTATGTATGTATTTAAAAGTGTTTATGTAAGTGTATCAGTCTCTGGAACCCATAGTACAGGGTATCCTAGTTTGGGGTCAGGTGACCGTGTGTAAAAAATATTGTTAAAAAAATCTGTATATTTATTTATTTATGTACGTTTAAGACCGATCTACAATCTGAAGTATTGGATCCAAAAGTGGAATTTGGAGCTAATAGTACGAATGTGTAGTACCTGCGTGTTTTCATCTGCTTTTGAATTGAATCAATCGTAGCTTTGCGGAAATCCATTGTCATGACAAAATCAATAACAATGCATACTACTTGCCGTTAAATTGATGAAAACGCTTTCTCATGCATATTTGCAGCTATACAGGGTGGCTCATTGAAATCGGTCGGTATGGGAAAGTCTGAAACTATAAGACATACGAAGATTTGTTCTTAGAAACTATGTCACCGATTTTGATAAAAAGAAAAACTGCATTCATACTTTATTTGAAAAAAGTACTGACCGTGTTCCCACACTGACCGATTTGAATGAGCCACCTTGTATAGTTAGCCTATAAGTTCAACATGATGAAAAGTAATGCAAGATTATTTACATACTCTGTAATACGCAAAAAATATTACACGACTTCGCCTCTTCACGAAGCAACCTGAAGCTTGTTGACCCAGTAACAAATGCGCTTCAAGGACTCGTGAAAGACGGCATTAAGTGGTTTGATGCAAAATGTGTAGAAAATACGCAATTGATGAAGCTACCTACTGCCCTTATGAAATGTGAAACAAAATATTATGAGATGTAAGTATTTTCTTCCTCGAGGAAAAAGTATACATTTTTCGTGAAAGAAACATCGTATTGGTGTATGAACGTAGATGAAGCGAAAGGGGTATGTCAGGATCGTGACAAATGGAGATCTGTAGTCTCTGCCTACCCCTCTGGGAGACAGGCGTGAAGTGTATGTATGTATGTATTGATATAAATTTTGAAGTATCTATCATATAATTTACGTTTTCTTAGCATTGAGTGTATTGATTAATATTTTATGAGTTTATATATAAGCAAGTGCAAGGCAAGTATCTCTGCCTACCCCTCTTTGGGATTAAAGGCGTGAAGTGTGTTTATTTTTATTTTTTTTATATATAAAAAATATAGTTTAAAGTGATACCTTATTCAGACTACTTGAGACTACTTTTAAATTCCTTCCGGTACCTGTATTGTAAACGCAAAAATACGAGATTTTTTCATTGAAACTTTATTCATAAAGCTTATGCGTGGAAATAAAATATTATAAAATATAGATTTTGTCTCGAATTTTCCACGGGAATGCGACATATTGCGGTTGAACCGTCTATCTATAAAATTAAAATGAAATAAGCGCAAAACGGAGAACGGCTAGACCAAATATCTGTAATAAATTTCTTTGTTATTATGAAAGAAGAAACATAAGTAAATTGCAGAATTTTTCATTCATAGTTTCATAGTTAAGATAGGACAGGATTAGCCGTGTGGTGACGGCGAATAGAATACACATTTGTGTACATCATTCGAGTTCAACTTTTCCCGTCTTCATCGTGGCGGTCGTAAGAGGCGACCGAGGGAACTCTGCAGAGGACAGGCAGTAGCGTATCTGTGAGTTAGTAGTTAAACCACAGCACCATTGCGATCGCCAACCCGCCTGCCAAGCGTGGCGATTATTGGCCAATAATGCCTTCGTCAAACAGTGGACGTTATGCAGCTGATGATGTATGATAGAATAACATCTGTCGGCTCTACTAGTTTGTTATGTAATGACATACACCGGTTGCCAAGTACCGGAATCTAAGGCCCGCATTCTGAAGCAATGGACTTTACTCAAGTGTCCGTATTCAAAGTGTGAATAACAGAAATTACGCGGATGAAACCGCGGGTCGTCTACTAGTAGTTAATAAACCTACAGCCTGTTTCTTAATATAAGAAAATTGATTTAATATCGACTTAGCTTAATGGGCACAACGCGATCAATCATTAGCCTTTCCATTCACAAGAATTCCCAACAGTCAAAATGTACCCGCCTATGGGGTCTACTTATTAGTAAAACTTAGGTAAGTAACTTACCAAGTAGGTACTTACCTAGTTAAGTAAATACTAAGTAAGGAAGTGCTTTCGTGACCCTCATTATATATAAAGTGCTTGAACAGATTTTACACATCTTCCTAAGAAAATATTTGTTTTCTAAATTCTACGTCGTATGCCTATATGAATCTAAGTTACTAATTCACTTATCCCTGCTCCCTCTCACACTCAATACAAGAATCGTCAATATACTGGTTTGTTGAGCACAAAGAGGCCACAACTGAACAATTCGGCAGCGAAAACGGTTTAACAATTTGAGTGTCATTACAAACGTTCACACACGCGCCTACCTACGATTTTATACGCACACAGAACGAAGTGTTGCGATCAGAAAAGTGCTTTATGCGTTTGTGCAGATAGAGTCCCAAATCCTTTGCACGACTGAAAGAAAACTTTTGCACGGACGTAATTGTTGTGGTCTCATGGCATCTATATAAACAAAGGGACTTTGTCATCGTGAAAGTTTTATGTGTGCTGTTACTTCTATGCTACCTAATCGCCGGCCCTCGGTTTACGCGCTAAGAAACGCTCTTACATCGTTAAAGCTTGTTATGTCCTTGTTTATGGCCTGTAAAATTCATCTTGTGCTTCAGTAATGGACGTTCTCGCTCCAATCGAAGCAATGTCATGGGACTCGTAAAACTTTGCTACAGTTTCTCGCGCCTTTAAACTGTTAGCTTACTGACACTTGAACAACAATACATAACTGTTGGTAGATTTACTTATTATAGTTTTAATAATAGATTGATAGATAAATTACTTGTATGTTACAGCACAATTGGCGGTACTTTTTTGATTTTTAGGCAAATAGGCTTGCATTTGTTTATTTTTTGCTAAAAAATACGAAATATAGAAATGGAACACACAGTGGCACAGTTCGGCGGTAACACCACAAAGCTGCGCTCAGAGCTAGTGGCGGCAATCAAATGCAAATTGCCTGAAACGTCAGCGCTGGCTCTATGAAAAAACTACAACATTCGTGCTCTATGAAAAACCTGCATCAAACGGCTATGCATGAGTACGGCTATTGACCAATATACTTGATACAGGGTTCGTTTAAGATGAGCCATCAATACTTGCGTTCATGTAGCAATCTAAGGCCAGTAGCTCATAGTTTCGTATACTCTTGCCATGCGTATGAAAAAAAATAAAGTTCACAAAGCGATTCCACGTAGCCAGTTCATGTAAGTTTCACATTCGGTTAAGTTTAACACGGGAGCCTATCAGTTTCCCCCTCAGGCTATAGCGAGAGGGTCGATAATCCAGTTAGGTTTATTGTTGGGCTAAAGTTTCACTTTTTTAAGTTGCGACGTAAAACTACATCAAGTCTAATCAGACTCATTCTGGATGCACAAATGATGGCCATGACAATTATTTTCGTACTTGTGTGTCCTTAATACATGCTATTGCTGTATTTTCATATCCTTGGAGACATTTAGGTAGAGGACTTTCTTTCTAATAAAGAACTAAAATATGCATCATATCTTTAGTGCCGGTCTGAACCAGAGCCGCAATATTTACTCAATAATCAAATACAGCCGGTTCAGTATCCTGCCGTCCTGAAAACTGACGCTCTAGGCTGCCCTAAGTTCATTAACGAGCCCCACGACCCAGCTCAGTAATTGATTCAAGACAGATTACATTAGTAACCCGTATTTTGTAGTTTTATAGAGAACTTTCTTTTGGTTGACGAGAGGGAAAACTTTAGGGACGACTTTATTATCTAAACTTTTACCGACTAAAACCCTACTTCAAATGTCGCTGGTCGTGGGCACCCAGAAAACATTTTTCGGACCCGACCCAGAGACCAGTGGATGCTGATGCTGAGAGTATGGGTATAGAGCAACTCTTATTCTTTTTTTAAGCCACGACTTGAAAACTCCACTGCTCAGAAAACACAGACTCAGGTGTTTATTCCCACATAGCGCATTTGGAATCACCTGGTATTGGATAATACGGTTTTCCCTAATCATATTGTTCTCTTGTCCGTTTTTTTAAAAGCAAGCCAGCATAAAAGCGTGACACATTTGTAATGAATATGTGTGTGTATCATAGTCACTCTAAACTAGAACTCTTACTGACACACAATGACATGATGAAAACACCTATCACTTATGGAAACCCAATAAATATTGCTCACGAGCACGCACCGAAAAGCAACTTAGCTTATACCACCACAGTAGATTCATATTGCATGTGGAATGAAACCATGTTTATGCTTGTTGTCATTAACTTAATAGGTTTAATGGTTGACATCGTTCCGTTTTAATGGTATTGCTTAACCGACAGACATTACGCGGGATTGTTGCGGGGGGGGGGGGGGGATTCGCGTAATTTGTTTGTGGTTGGGAATGCCAGCGGAGGTCTGCGTACGAAGACAACATGACATAAAGCTATAACAGTATAAAAGTAATGTGTAAGCTCAAGAGTTGTAGGGCGCTTAACATTTAACAGTGGCCAATTTCTTTTGGGCTTAGTTACTTACTTTGTACTAATAATTTTTTGACCAATGAAAAAACGGAGGAGGTACTCATAACTATGCATAACTTTTTACAGTCCGATTGTGATGATTATTTTATAATGGAAAGAGTTGGTCCCATATAAGTTTGGGAAAAAATTTCCAACCCTAAGGGTACTAAAACAGGGGATGATTGATTGTTCAATCAAAGATTGTAATGTAGCTGTAGTACGCAAAGCTTCGTAGTTTATGAACTTGATGTTGTCGTAGGGGTGACTGTTATTGGTTGAAGTCGGTCCTTTTTTCTTTAAAATTATTCAGTAGTCAATAGTGCAATGAAATTTAACAAACATTTGACGAGAAGAAAATATAAACATACAAGTTACTACTCCCATTTTAAAGGGAACATTTTTTAATTTTATTTCGTTTCCCTAACATCAAACTACCTTGTGTGTGTAGAGTAACTGGTGAACTCACCACGATTTTACTAGCGCTTACCGTTTTGTTTTTCCTACAGAAACTTTCAATCCCCAATTAAAGCGCTTAGAGGTTGACTTTGCAAAATCCTGTGTTCACCTACGATACGAGAGCGAAGGGAGCTTGGGATGAAACTTTAAACTTCTTACTTTATCTCGTTTCGGTAATACCCTGTCTGATGAGGGTCGTAAAAATAATGACAAGCCACGCTACGTATTCTTCCCATCGATTCACTGATGCCCACAGCCGGACATAAGCCACCCCGATCCTCCACGATGATCGATTTTAATAAATATTACGGAGTAAAAAGCGTAATTGTTTTTTTACATAATGTTTATTATTGTATTTACGTATCACAAGGGGAACCATAAATCTACATGAAATATACCAATACAAACTTCCGGATACCCTTAGGTTCAGTTTTTTTTTTTGCATTTATTTCCAGTAAAACGGCAATGAAAATTGTAATAAAGTATTGTATGTACATTGAAGTACTCACAATATGAAAATTTGAGCTACAAAATCCAAATGGAAAGAACTAATAAAGCCCACCACATTAAGTTGTTTCACTCGCAAGAAGAAAGCAATCAAACTGGTCTGGTAAGTAAGAAATATTGCTGTATTTCTTTTGCTATTAGGTGGTGGTGGTGTTCTACATTCGGGTCACGTGTCTGTGCCATTGACGCAACTCTAACCGCGCGGATAATAGTGAGTTACTGTTGTACGCACTTCACTTGCGGACGTATTCACTCCCAGACTCTCCCCGGGGGCGAGCGATACTCAACGAAAATATACTACGTGATCTATTCACAGAATACTTTGTGACGTCACTGACGTTTTCACTAAGCAGCTACCCCAACTAACGAGACTGAGCAACATGGAGTGTACGCAACTAGCAACGTTATTAGTGGACTTGAAAACAATGCAAGTACGCTTTAGGCGAGAGACACGCTTTTGGTATTATTGTAAAGTTCGTTTTGCCATGAAAGGGGTGTAGAGAGGCGAGATCCATCGTGTTGGGCGAAGCGTAGATTGCCCTGTCAATTACGTCACTATTCCGCAGCCGTTCATTTGTCATCCACAACCAATTAGGGGGAAACTGCTACCGCAAGATATTACGATAATTTCTCTTATACCTACGTGAAAAAAAAAAACGCCAACGAAATCTAAAAGATAAATTGCGTTTATAAAAATAATATCAGCGACGTAGGTAGGTACGACAAAGAGGGTAGATTATGACAACAATTTTCTCAATCGAATTTTTCGACGGTCGTGCTAAGCTCGTTTTTCATGTGGCTGAAATAATATGAATGCTTTTATTATTTTCTTCATATTGATAAGTACCTACGTAGCTAACAAAAATAATGGGGAGAATGAAAATGCTAGTAATGTCGCCGAACTGAGATATTTTCGGTATTTTTTAAATTAGCTAGGTGCATTCGGCTAGAAAAAAATTGAATTACAAAGTAATACACGAAAATGCTTGAAACCGGTTTGAATAAAACAGTTTTCAATAACTGTCTTTTTAATCGACTTCAAAAGAGGATGTTACTCAATTCGACCGCATATATGCTTTTTATGTTTGTTGACGGATGAATTCTTCACTTTTGAACAGATTTTGACGTTTTATAGTGGTGACATAATAAGGAATGAAGGTAGACCAGATAAATCGAGGGGACCTCTAAGGGTCTTATCAATAATGGCGGAATTGCTATTTAGAAGATACACAAAGCTCAACTTAACTTGTCAGTTGTATGTCAAATACGGACTAACCAGATCAAGTAGACCTGTAATAACAGTTGTGTAAGTAAAAAGGCGATTATTGGTAAGGGGGTTAAAGTTTAACTGTCGACTAGTATATACGTGATGGAGGTTTTTATATCACTTAAATGAAGTTGTGAAGTTGTCGCATTAAAACAATCACATTAGACTCTATTGAATGATAGTTTGATTGATCCGGCATATAAATTACCTACATGCATCAGTTAAATTAATAAAAAATATATTTTAATGTGAAATGTTAAAAGCAACTTGGAACCAGCCATGCACGTTACGATCGTAACAAGCCCGTACTAACCATGTATATAGGTAGACAATTTACACGCCGTATCACTCAAACAATCATTAAATTGATTCAGGTTTATATTACATATCCCCGTAGTAACACTAGTAGGTGCAATTGAAACAAACCACAGCGCACATCAGTTTAACCTGGACCTGAAGATCAATGACAGCGATGGACACTGCTTACTCTGGACCGGCACTCCAAAACATGTAGGTATAAACCCAGCTAAGGCGAAACTATACATCATCAGCCACATAACGTCCACTGCTGAACGAGGGCCTCCCCCAATGAGATCCGTTATTTGGGGTGAAATGCCAGTAATCGCCACGCTTGGCAGGCGGGTTGGCGATCGCAGTGGTGTTGTGGTTTAACTCACAGAGAGCGCTGCTCCCCGTTCTCTGGAGAGCTCCCTCGGTCGCCTCTTACTTACGACCCCCATGACGGGAAAAGTTGGGCTGGGGTGGTGACACATGTATTCTATTCGCCGTCACCACACGGCTAAAGGCGAAACTATACAATTGATTTTAACTAAACTTAGTGGGGAAGGAGATATATAAAGCTAAGAGTAAATTTTGCTACACTTTCGTAGTTGCATCGCTCTGGCATCGTAGGGGAAAAATATGAGCATCGCTGTTTTTCTACCGAAGACAGGGAAATTAGAGTAACGAATCAGCAATACACATCTTTTGCCGATACGATGACAGAACGATCCAAATACGAGAGTGTAACAGACTTTGGCCCCTGGAATATTTATTTATTTATATGTTTAGGACAGCCAACAAGACATGTACACATACAAAAAAACAAAATAATAATATAGTGAATTAATACAACATAACATGCAGTCCTAATTACAGGCTACCACAGCATGCATATTATATAGTACCAAGAGTGGACAAAGAGATACAATAAAGCATACAAAACAACTCTAGTAACTAACTGAGCTAAATTATAAAAAACAAAGTGAGTAACAAAAAAAAACAAATAAAGTGATTTATTAGCGAGATAGAGAACTAAACATAATATTACATTAATATAATATACCTCTATTACATAATATATTTTAACTCGAAATTCATACGGGAACAGGATGAACAGCGGATCGCATCAGCGGGTAGCACTAGGTATATAAAGAATGACCTCGGGGTCATGATCCAGTGTGTACTAGTTATTTATTAATTATTGTTTGTTTGTATACTTATAATACATATAAAATCTGGAAATGCTTATCTTTTGTTAATCTTCGCGCCGTAATACATGGTTTGAACTTTTAATATAAGCTTTGTTATGTTTTCTATGGCTTGACGATAAAAAAGAGAGTAAATCTCTGATATAAAACTTTGATTACATCACGTCTTTTCCCTAAAGCGGGTTTGGCAAAATTTTCTTTAATTCAACATTTCAAATTATGTAAAAAAGTGAAGTAGGTATGTATTATACAATGTATATTATTTAAATAGTAAACCGTGGGCATTTGCTTATTAAGCAAGTGCCTCTGCCTACCTCGCTTTGGGATTAAAAGGCGTGAAGTTTGTGTGTATTATTTAAATATGGGGTTTAGTATACAAGAGTCGAACCCACAACCCCCTCAATGGACATCTAATTACTCGCGAACAACCGACACGGCCGCTCTTACCGGCAGACATTAAATATAATGCCAGAAGAGAGAAAAACTACTCTTATTTTTAAGTTGCAACGGACTAAGTCATTTTATTTAGCTATTACATAATATACTCACGCCTTTTAATCCCAGAGGGGGGTAGACATGCTAAGTAAATGTCTGTTGTTATAACTGTACTAATAATATTCCGGAAATTAAGTGCTTCCGCAATCCGATAACATAGGGTGACATAGGTAAAACATGTATGTATTTCGTATAGGTAAATTGACTGATAATTACGTCTTAAATTGATATACCTGTGTTTTTTCTCTACTTCCTGTGCCTGTGACTATACTAGCCTGCATAGGTCTTCAAGTTACTGGGGTAAATAAGTACCTAATGTACAAGTGTTCTCCATCGTAGACCACATCGCTGCTTAACATCAGGCAAGATGGTGGTCATAGTTTTGGTTGCTAGCGATTTTTTTAAAACCTACCTACTTAAAATACCTTGTGTACTGTGTGTACCTACATAATATGAGTGAACAATGGCTGCATGTCACAGCAAGTGATTCATATTCCAGTTCCACAGTTGCACAACGGTACCGAGGTAGCCTATAAACGCGACTGCGTTCCACTATTCCGATGTTTGCCAAACTTCTGATAACGCTATGTTCATTCGCGTCAACTGTTTTTATTACTCTTTGTAGGAGGGAAGAAAAGCGTAAAATTTCAGTTGGATATTGTGACTAGATTTTCGGCTGATGCACATTGGATTTTTCGTCTTGT
>SJJU01004402.1:0-23235 GCA_012932125.1 Conopomorpha cramerella | reverse complement strand
CGTGACAGGGGGTGAGCCCATCGCCGTTATAGGGTTCACACACCTTGTGGTGTGTGGGTTTCATCACGATCTTGTCCTTCACCGTACGAGCGTTGCGTTGCTCTGAAAAAGAGACCTATTGGTACACGTCCAGTAGCCGGACTCGAACCCGGTACCTCCCGGTTACAAGTCACTGTCGTTATTCTTGTTGTTATTATATTATTTCTGTGGCCATTATTTTAAAGAAGCCTGAACTAATAAGAAGTTTAATAAAAAAACAATCTGTCAAATGGACGTAGTTACACAGAAAGGACTCAATCCACACTTTGCCCGAAATTGAGTTAGCTCTATACCAGGGTGCTAAGTTAAGACATATTCATCATATAAAAAAACATTACACAAAAAAGTTCACTACAACCTATTTTTTATGTACCCTGGGTCAATAGCGCATCCAACTTTAAAGCTCAATATCTCCGAAGTAACTTGTGGATTGTGTCCTTTCTGTCTAACTACGTGCAAATATAGTGGGAAATTAATGAGATTACTTTATTGTATGATCTATCGGGATCAATGCTATTAAGGGATTTTATTTAAAGAAACCTTCATATTCCCGCTTTAACTCTTTCCCGGACAGACCGATCTCGCTTAAGCGTTTGATCTCTATTTCTATGGTAATTCTCGAAATTATGGGCAACTGAAGTGTGGAGCTTGAGCGGATCAAAAGCTGTATCACAGAAAGGTATAAATAAATAAAAGGTTAAAGATGGGGAGCACCTCAACAAACAAGTTTCCCGTTAATATCGGAGTTCACTTTTTAACACAGTTCTTCTAACATTGTTCGCAAAAGAACGCATTAAATGGGAAATATTCTTTGGCGTTTTTCTGACAGATTTTCGGGCTTAGGGCTGTAATTTTTACACAAACAAAGTTTGACAGTAATGACATTTCTAACTAAATATTGTTCACCGGGTGTATAGGCGCGTGACCACGACGCATGCAACTGCGTCGAAACGTCGAGTAAAATAACAAAGGTAAGCTCGAGCTTGTCTTGGGTTATATTCGCGCCTATACACCCGGTGAACAATACTGAGTTATAATGTCTGTGCGCGTTTCATTAAAAAATGATATGACATTTCTAAGCCCGAAAATCTGCCAGAAAAACGTCAAAGAAAACTCCTCATTTTTGAGTATTTTTATACGCTCCTGAACAGTTTTTATAACTCTAAAAGTGGCCAGTCAAAACTAATGTTTTTTAAGAGTGCCGAAGTAAACAAAACTTTTTCTACATTAGTTTTGGTACGTCATCATCAGCCACATAGCGTCCACTGCCGGACGTGGGCCTCGCCAATGAGATCCGTCATTTGGGGTGAAATGCCAGTAATCGCCACGCTTGGCAGGCGGGGTGGCGATCGCAGTGGTGTTGTGGTTTAACTCATATACAGTTTTGGTATGTAATTAAGTATAATACACAATGAATGAGTAGCAACACAGACAGAGTGTGACGAACAATGCGGAACAGAACAAGTACCGAGACACGCATCTCCTACTGTAGCGGAAATGGAATATTTAAATAATCTTAGCTGTTATTATAATAAGGCTGAGGTTTGCAAAATTACGTAGAAAAACATGACAAAAGTTTCAATTTTCCAATTTTAGATTCCCCAGGGCCGCATTATGAAATACTGCTGAAGCACAGATTTGCATACGCACCATAAGATCTTGAAGTAATACTTACTAATGTTATAATTCGGAAAGAGAGTTTGTTTGTTTGTTCCGCTTTCACGCCGTAACTACTGAACCGATTGCTTTGAAATTTTGCATACGTAAAGTTAGAAGTCCGGATTAAATAATAGGGTACTTTTTATCCCGGAAAAAATTGATATTCGCGAGGGAAACTTAGATTTTTCCGTTGGAATGATAAGTTTTCTTATAGTAAGTTAAAGATAATTTTATAAATGTCACCCTTAGGGAAGAAACAATAATGATTGATGATGAATGAGAGTGATAGCAATAAGTTAACTCTATCGAAAATTTGTTTGAAATCATCAGCGTAAGAAAACTTTTATTTAATTTCGAAATAAAGTGACTAAAATTACGTATAATTATTATGGTCATGGCTTTCTACATTGTGTTTTATAGTATGTAATTACAGAACTCTACAAAAGTACATTTTCATACCCATATTATTAATAACATAAAAAACAGTAGTTACTTTAAAAATACTTTTTCTTTCCGTAAAAAAAATCTGGAGCAATCGGTGAAATGGAGAGAAAAAAAACTCGTCTTTTTGCTACTGCTTTTAACACTGACCTCGCTATTTCAGTATCAACTGATCTTTAGTGAATGGTGGACTCATCCAAACAACTATAATACATTTACAGTGGCGTGCACTTTTACGACAAGGTAGGCAGTAATTCCTACGGATTGGCACCTATGTATAGATAACTAGTCTACGAAATATAGGCCCTTACCTATCTACTCGCCTACAAAACAACGTAGGTAGTTTTTTTGTTGTATTCACGACATAGGCTAACAAGCAAACGTTCGTTAGCCTATGTCGTGAATACAACAAAAAAAGATGTAGTTATAACTATAACTATTATTAGGTCGGGTAGGCAAAATACTAAGGTAGGCAGTGTCTTTTTGCCTGTATGGTGTGTACGCCACTGTACATTTACGTGATAGGTATATAGTAAAAGTAACTGATGGACACGTGAATCAATCAAGCACTGACTTCTCAATTATAAAGAAATAAGAGAAACTATAACGTTTTAGGAAGCGCAAGACAATGGTGTTATTACTTAGGTACTAAATAATGCACGTGTGCACTCACCCTCTTCCGTTTCAGAGCCCTTGTTGAAGTCAATTCCGAAAGATAAAAGTTTATCTGTCGCATTTTTATTCTTCGGTATTTCGAGGAACAGTCCATTTTGGAGTTCCAATTTTTTTGTGTCAAGATCACTGGACGTGTCGGGTCGACCCTGCTGGCCGGCGGCGGTGTGGCTGGCGACCGTCGTGATGATCACGAGGGTGCAAGCGAGGAGCAACGCGTGAGCGGCCATTGTGCTGTGTACCGTTCGGCGGGTGCGCACGCGCAGGTGTGCGCGCGCCGCGACGAGCCACGCTCCACACCACTCCGGCCACCGTGGTAGGAACGACTCACGACAACGACCACGGCGACTAAGACACGACACTGGCCGCGAGAAAGGGATTACAGTGCGAAAGTGAAAACAACTATCGGTTGGCAAAAGCCGGTGCAACGGAGCAGAATGCCCACACCAATTTTCCTATTAAGCTTGAAGATAAAGCGCGCGCGTTCAAAACTGGTTCACTGTCGTCAGAGGCAATGAAATCGTCCCTTTAGGGCGTTATTTCGTAGATGCTATCTTTGCTTCTCGCTCTGATCGTTACAGAGGAAAAGTGACAAGTTATGTTGCTACTAGACGTCCAAAGTGTTACTTGAGCCCTGAATTGCTTAGTGGCTCTACAACAATAATTGCTCCGTTTACCCATGACGCCAAATGATTATAGTAATTTTCTAAGAAGGGTCTCTGTGGTCTGTTAATTGTAGGGTGTTAATTTTTATAGACAAAGACAAACCGGTGTGTCGTGGTCGTTTTGAAGACAAATTTTACCATCGTATGCTTCTGTCGTGATTTCCCAGGAGGCAAGCAAACCAGTTTTCGAATTGCATATTCCGACCTGTTCCGACCCTGAAAGTACATTCTTAATTTTGTTCATTATCCGTAACTGGTAAACTATTCCCGAAATAGGTCTCTGGTTTCCGACTGTAGTGAAGGATGACTGTGGGAGTTGGGCGTATCAATACATAGTATTATAAAACAAAGTCGTCTCCCGCTGTTTGTCCCTATGTATGCTTAGATCTTTAAAACTATGCAACGGATTTTAATGCGGTTTTCTTTAGTAGATAGAGTGCTTCTTGAGGTAGGTTTATACACACATCAAAAGTTTCTAGGGATCAAGTACATTTTAGAAGATTGCAACCAAGAATATATTTTACAAAAACTGAATTCTTTCATGATTTATTCAAAATGTGGTGATAAGTCATTGATACAGGCATGGGGAATTAGGTAGGAGACCAATCCAGAAGGTTAGATTGATTGATATAGATGATTTAAATAAATTAGATTTTTTTTAGAGCTAAAAATGTTCTTGATCCCTAGACACTTTTGATGTGTTGTACATACACATGCATAAACCAGCAGAGAAACCTGGTCCTCCTTTGGGGGTGGGAAAACTTCCACTCTAACATTTGGAATGTATAATATGGATAAATTAGGTCCCCTTTTTCGGTATTAAAAAAAAGTGGCTGGTTCAGTTGAAAATATATTGTTTTAATAACAACAACAGGTACGTACGTACGATGTTAAAAAAACTGGGACAAACACGAAAACTGATAGCCGATGACAATAAAAACAAAACTCTTAAAAAGAGGAATTAGAAAAGTTTATTAATGAACCTCATCGATCGATAATGGTCTCCAAATCTTTTTTTTTTTTTAATAATATTCACATTGAACAATCGTTTGACCACCATCCTGACTGATGTTAAGCAGCGATGTGGTCTACGATGGAGCACACTTGTTCTACTTAATAACTTTTTGTTTATATCTGTGATTTTAGTATGCAAATGTATTTTAAATATTATGCGATTCGAGTTGCATAAGAATTAATCGATCCAAAAACGTATACCGGTTAGAAACTATCGACTAGGCAAGATCGGCGGTAAGTCTGGATTCCTTAGTATTAAGAGGCTTTCACTGTGATGCGCTTTCAATAGAAACGGTGATGGTGGATTAACCGACCATTTTGCACTGACCCCTTTTTTGTAATAAACTTCGAGCGGTTTTACGGCACGTTAAATCCGGACCGGGAACTGGTTGCAATGAAGCCCGTTACACACAGACATTCTTGCTAAAGTAATCATATAGATTGTGCTCACAAGGACAGGTGTGTGTGACTTTTAGTTGAATAGAAATACCTGTAATAATACTGACATTCTTATTAAAATAATCTTTCTGTAGACTTGAACTTGCAAGCGGGTTTGCGGAGTGTACTTCGACAAGGAAAAAACAGATCAAGACTATCCTATCCCTCAAATTGGACGAAATTACTTATAAATGCCAACTTTTGTAAATATCGGTGGCCTTGGTGAAGAGTTCATTGGGAACAAACATTATGCCACTATATATAAAAAAAAAAAATACACTTCACGCCTTTAATCCCAAAGCGGGGTAGGCAGAGGCACTTGCTAAAGCAAATACCCACGGTTCACCAAGCGTATTTAACCCAACGTGACAGGGGGTGAGCCCATCGCCGTTATAGGGTTCACACACCTTGTGGTGTGCGGGTTTCATCACGATGTTGTCCTTCACCGTACGAGCGTTGCGTTGCGTACATAGGCTCTGAAAAACTGGATATTTATATGTATATTAGGATAAGATTACATTACATACATGTCAATTTGGTAGTAAAAGTGACAGTTTGGATCCAAGGCCAGACTGTTTGCTCTGAGGTATTACCTATGTCACCATGTAATGACAGTTTAATTTCACTTTTACGAAATGTCATATGGTTGTTTTTTTTTCTCACGCTTGTCAAATGTTTGCTTTTTTCGCACCATTTCCGCTTTGTCCACTTTTATAGTCGGCGTCAGCTAAGAAGCAAATTCTGACACATTGATAAATCCATGAACAATTTTCAGAATGGATGTGACTGACAACCAATTGTATGGCGATGACATTTGTATCTCAGCGTTGGACGTCCTATTGATTCTTAGCTCGTTGTAGAGAGTATTTATTCATTATTAATGCAACAATGTAACTTGCCATTTTACTGACATTGTCTTACTTTACCACAAGATAGTTCTTATTGTCTTGTTTAAAGAAATGCAGTATGTCTCACCACTATGATTCTACAGTCAGCTCCCCCATTTGCGGTTTTATTGTGGCCATGAAGATGTTATGCTGTCTCATTTTAACTTGCAGCCATTATACATAATGAAAGAAAGAGATATAAGACCATATCCATAACTCCAAGTTAGTTAAGATTAGTACACTCTAATTTAATTTCAATGTAAATACAGATTTAAGCTAAAAGTTATTATCTACATATACACTAGCTGTCCCGGCAAACATTTCTTTTGCCGTAGGAAGATTTGTACCTCGTGTATTGGAAAAAATACCCCTTTTAAAACTCAAAAATTCCTGGACAAAAAATCCCTGGATTTCCACGAATAATTCAAGACCAATATAAGCCAAATTGGTCCAGCCGTTCTCGAGTTTTGGCGAGACTAACGAACAGCAATTCATTTTTATACGTATACATACGTATATATTATTGAATCCATTACATCAGGTGTCAATGACCCGAGACTAATAACAAAATCGAACTTTTCATCGATCAGCGGATAAAGTTTGTACGGGGAGATTTGAGAATAGTTTTTTCGTTCCGGGGCATTGACACGTCCTGAAATGCAGTCGGTAAAGTCTACAGAAACAGGAGACTTCAAATTTACGGATCACCTTGTACTGCTACACCCCGATGTACCAAGCCGCGTTCTCTTGGAGTAACAAAGTATTTTAACCAAAGGCGGTACAGAAAATCTCATCAGAATCATCATCAGCCCATACTTGTCCACTGCTGGACATAGGCCTCTCCAATTGCACGCCACTGTGATCTGTTTTCGGCTTCTCGCATCCAGCTTCTGCCAGCCATCTTGCGTATATCATCAATCTCATAAGAATACAAGTTGTAATTATTTCAAGTAGGTACAGATATTATGTACACCAAGCAAAGTGAATTCTTTGATTACGAATTATTATTCTAATTTTATCGGAGCAAATCTGCTCGTGACAGCGGAACATGAAAGCTGTCTAGGACTGAGAATGTTTCGGCAACACACAGTCGTAAACATGACACGATCTTATATGAAAGCACGTAGGATAAACATGGATGTAGGTATCTGGAAGTTAACCAACTTGAAGAGGCTTGATGTGATTGTTTTAGCAGTTTTGCGCCCCCAATACCCAGGTGTTTTTTTTCCGATAGATACGGATACGTCCAACACCACCCAAGCCCTATACCTGCCTCTCGGCGTAAGGTCCATTCTCTGAAAACGTGCGCATCTACTTCCGCCTGCCTCTTTTCAACGCACACGTTTTCTTGACTCCATGCATGGGGAATTAGATAGGAGACCAATCCAGGAGAATCATCATCATCAGCCCATACTTGTCCACTGCTGGACATAGGCCTCTCCAATTGCACGCCACTGTGATCTGTTTTCGGCTTCTCGCATCCAGCTTCTGCCAGGAGAATAGATTTAAGATTTTTTTAGAGCTAAAAATGTTCTTGATCCCTAGACACTTTTGATGTGTGTACAATGTCAGTGCGCGTTTCTTTAAAAAAAAGGTTTAATTTAGCTAATTGAAGAAAAAAACGAACACAAACATCTAGCGTGACTGCCA
Organism: Conopomorpha cramerella; assembly: GCA_012932125.1. Taxonomy (NCBI): domain Eukaryota; kingdom Metazoa; phylum Arthropoda; class Insecta; order Lepidoptera; family Gracillariidae; genus Conopomorpha; species Conopomorpha cramerella. Next base: position 15,770 of record SJJU01004402.1, on the reverse strand, counting down.
CTTTATATCCAATCGTCATTAGTTTCTTCTGTCCAGGAAGTTTCATGTTATGTGGTTCCACAGTCGAAAGTATTGATAATATGGTTTGCATGTCTTCGGCGGCCATTTTTACCTGAGCTCTGACGTGCAACAGTTAGCATATAATGCCCAGTATAGTTATTTTTGTATAGTTCACATCATCTTGTCCACCAAAAGTGGATAGGTTTGTAAAACTATTTTCTTACGGAAGTTATTTTGCAAATAGCACATAGGAACTCAGTCAGTCAAGTGTAGCGATCAGGGAAATTTATAATTGGGAGGGTTATTTGTTTGTTTACGTGTATTGTTGCATGATGCGGCAACATTGCACTTGCTTGGGTATTGGTAGCTTCAAAGTGGAATGCTTCGCAAAACAAAACCACGTATACTGCGTCTAAAATGAACCCAAGAAATGGTCTTCGAAACGTTGTTGGGCTCGACAATATGAACGAATTTTACTATGGTGACAACAACACAATTTTTTTTTCATCTCTGTACAAAATAGTAATATTTTTTCGTCGGGAGATGACATTTTGTATGGGGGATTGAACATTTTGTTTTTCACTTCCCGATGGAGACAACTCCATAGTAAAAGTTGTTCATATTGACCAGCCCAACAACGTTTCTGAGACCATTGATAGAAGAATCTTTTGGTAAATGAGAGGTGATACGTGAATGTTGAATATGTTTTCTCGATTGTTACTAAACAACTCTAACTAGGTATGTCTTCTAAAATTGGCTCTTGTATACTTCATATGTATAAAGAGCTGGGTGGTTGCTTGCATGATATGAGGGGTTCAGTTACATGACATAAAGCCTTTTATTTTATTTAGTGTTAATATAATTTAGTGCCCTTGAGCTGTTCACCAGTCATGGATGTATCCGACCATTGAGCATTTGTTAAATTAGTAGTAAGTCATATTTATGGTAAGTATACTTAGCAGTAAACTTGGCGATTTGAAAATATGCCAATTTCTTCCCGGTTCTTCTGGCCAGTAAAGGAAATTAATTCGAACCGGGGACGATTACTTTAGTTTTTAAAGTCATAAATGACGTTCATCAAGCTTTGTGTTACGCTACTGTTATCTATATGTTATAGCACTTATAACGAATGATGAATACAGAAATTTTGACTTTGACTTTGACTTACGGGGCTTTTACGCAGGCGTTTAATGTTCTTATTGTGCGTGATCTAATTGAATTTAAATTGAATGCAAACTTTTCTACCACACGCCAAAAATCCTTGTGGTGCATACATATTAAGTTCATCATGGCTGTTTCCCAGAGAGAGATAGTACCACTTGATAAGTCATACCTACAGTAAAAGTTAAAAAATCAATATTGCTACATGTCAGTCTTTTCAACATTATCCATTGAATAACTTATTGAAATTGTTTCGTGTCCAATCAATTTGTACGCGAAATATAGCGTAAATGTTTATCAAATCCCGATTAGATTTACTGTCCGTGAGGCGAATGTAAAATTATACATACATACATACATACACTTCACGCCTGTCTCTCAGAGGGGTAGGCAGAGACTACAGATCTCCATTTGTCACGATCCTGATATACCCCTTTCGCTAAAATTATATCAAATATAAGTAGTTTTTATAACTGCAACTGGATTTGAGAACGTCAATGAAGTTGCCGCCGGACAGGAATAAAGACAAATTGTTGAGGTCCTGAGGTTGTGTGTGTGTTGGGGTGCATGATGACACAAATAAAAGTTTATCGAAAACTAGGTGTCCCGGCAAACCTTTGTTACGCCGTAGGAAGCCGCCTTTTGTGTATTCGATGAAATACACCTTTTAAACCTTCCTCAGACTTCCACGTGTGATTCAAGACCAAAATTAGCCAAATCGGTCCAGCTATTCTCGAGTTTTAGCGAGACTAACGAACATTAATTAATTTTTATATAATACCGCGCGGTATTACTCGCGCTTTTTTTTCGTTCCCATGGGAATTTTGCGGTAAAATATATAGCCTATGTTACTTGTGGATAATGTAGCTTTTGAATGGTGAAATATTTTTTTAAAACGAACCAGTAGTTTTTGAGCCTATTCATTACAAACAAACAAACAAAGGTTTCCTCTTTATAATATTAGTGTAGAAGTGTAGATAGCCTAGGTTGTCAGGACACAGCTGACGCTCTGTTCTACATTAAAATAAAAAAAAGATTCCCCTATTCTTTACGATCCAATTAAAGGGTCTTTTAGATACGGTAAATCTTGGAATAGAACCCTTAGATAGGCAATAAAAAGAGCCAGTTTCAGACTACTAGTTCATTTTGAGCTTAATATACTCTGAGGAATTAATTACCTTCCTTACTACTAAGTAAGTCCTATGCTCCCGTACCACTAAACTTACCGTAACATTTATCATGAACGATTCGATGTACATTGCGTAGATTATTCTTTACAATTCTGTCGGAACTGGCACCTACCTTAATGTACGGGAGTGAAAGTTGGGTATGGCAGAAGAAGCATAAAAGTAAAGTCAATGCCGTAGAAATGCGGTCATTGCGGAGCATGAAAGGCGTGACATTGAATGACAGGATAAGGAATTGTGTGATAAGGGAAAGTTGCGGTTTGAAGGAAGACGTAGTGACCAAGATTGAAAAAGGCATGCTTCGGTGGTTTGGGCATATGGAGAGAATGGATGAAAGTCGATTGACGAAAGAGATTTATATGGGTGATGTAGGGCCGGGTGAGTAGAGGTCGCCCCAGAAGGACATATACAGACCAGATTGGTGATGTCCTGGCCGAAGGTGGCGTGAAAAGTACTCGAAACCGAAGGTCATGTATGAACAGATGTATGAATGTAGATGAAGCGAAAGGGGTATGTCAGGATCGTGACAAATGGAGATCTGTAGTCTCTGCCTACCCCTCTGGGAGACAGGCGTGAAGTGTATGTATGTATGTAATTCTGTCGGAATCTTACTCAACGCCGCAATCAACGATGAAATCGTCTTTGTGAATTAAAATCGTACTCTTCGTGGTACACGGTACTGGTCAGCGTATTTTGGTGTCGTAGTAACTTTGCCTGTCTTTGAGTGTACAACTTTCTCGGTCCAGTTGCGTTGCGACTTGCGTTGTTTTTTTTTTGACGTACACTTTACTGAGGATTCATAAACGCGAGAGTCCCAGTTATAAGACCGGCTGATGAACGGTTTGTCTTACAGAGTCTTCTGTATCATGTTACTAGGTTAGTATAGTTGGGGACTGACGGAGCGAAACACTTCCGGTTTCTTCTGTGGGTGTGTTATGTATTCTTTTTTCATTGGTTTTGACAGTTTATGTTTCTTTTTAATTTTTTACTTACGTCTTTATTTCATAATATCCGCACAAGCTTCGTCAACGCGAGATAAAATAAAAAGTAGGTAGGTAAGTGCTTAAACATTGAAAATCTCCAAGTAATCCCAACCTGAGTCGAGGACTCTAGTGGCATTCCCTCGCTGTACGGCTCTTAACCTTTGACTTAGGTATAAGCCAGCTCTAGGATCCTCAGAAACATCCACTAGTCGCGTACACAATTGCATATAGAGTGTCCGAGCTTCATAACCCCGTGTTCCAAATGTTTCCACGTCGAAGGGTACAAATTAATGTCCGGTAGGTAAATCAGCGTATTTGCGTTTCTTGTCCATTTCCGCGCCAGTTTCAGGAATCCCACCTCTTCCTGTCTCTCTCTGTACGGGCCATTCTCCGGAGACGTGCGCGTCTACTTGCTTTTGCCTCTTTTCAACGCACACGTTTTCTTAATTTCCACGCTATTTACCGCTGAACCTGCTCCCCTTGCAGATGCCATAACATAGCATGGAACAACGGTGTCTACACAGGTAGCATCCTAAATCATAGGCTAACCAGTGGTCCAGGGTATCAGGGTCATATCGTCAGGTCTTTTGCCGTCACTTCTCACGATGCCACTTGATTCCAGTACCGATGGAAGGCCAACACTAACTGGGGCTGAAAATACTGATAATACGGCAAGACGTCATCCATACCAGCAGGCCTAGCACGCGCCTCAAGAAAGATATGACATAGAACAAATACGCACTCTGATTGGCTGTTATGTCACGCTTTGTGCGACTCAGCTAGTTTCAACAAATCGCAGCGCGTTATATGTCTTGTCACTTGTTTCTTGGAGCGCTGTGCTAGGGGGCAGGTGGATTTGCCACTTACGCGAACCAAACGGTTTGGCGGCTGCAGGAAGAAAGACAGCTGATGTAATCTCTTTACATCCCAGATCAGCATGGTATCTTAATTTCTAGGGCATCATCCACAAAGATTCTACCTGTGATTAAACTCATCCTATCTGAATCCACGCTTGTAAAAACTGCAGCACAGACTTTAGCCGGGAAATAATAATAATAAATAAATATTTTACAGCAACACACACATCATCCCATATTAAGTAGCTAAAGCACTTGTGTTATGGAAATCGGACAACGAGATATATTTTACTTATATATATTTTTTTATTTAAATATATCTTCTAATATATAAAATTTCCATGTCACAATGTTAGTTACCGTACTCCTCCGAAACGGCTTTATAAATTTTATATGCGTAATCAGTAGGTCTGAGAATCGGTTACTATCTATTTTTTATACATCTACCAGATGTATTTCTCCTAATACACGGGGTAACAAAGGGAACTTATTATGGCAAAACAAATGTTTGCCGGGACAGCTAGTACTTATATAAATAAAACACCCAGACACATCCAACAAGTACTTGGCATGTGCGGAATGGATCTTACAAGCTTTGATTACACACGAAACATTACGACAGGTGAATGAATGGAGTTTAAACTCAAAGATCTTTGTACTGTTGTATAATATGTTTACAGTTTAGGCTAGACAGAAAGTTCCTATTTGTTTCTGGCTGTCTAATTTATTTTATTTATTTGAGCCGACATTCTCTCCAGTGCGATTAGTGATGATGGCTAATTTACATTTATGTAATTGCTCTGTATTGATTTCTGTGTTTATCTATACATGTTATGCAGGGCGTGGCTTGATAAATTGATAATTTATACACTTGTAAAATTATTGATACTTGGTAAATAGTCTAAATTGTTTATTAAAAAAAACCACTTCGCGACTTTTATTCCCAAAGCGGTAGTCAGAGACACTTACTAAGCAAATGCTCACGGCTCATCAAAAGTGTCTAGGGATCAAGTACATTTGAGAAGATTGCAATCAATAATATATTTTACAAAAACTGAATTCATTCATAATTATGATAAGAACGCTCGTATGATAATTAAAGTAAGTCATTTTTTAAGGAAACGCGCACTGACATGATATTAAATGTTTAAAACGGGTATTATAGCGCGAAGATTAACCAAAGATAAGCATTCAGCTTACCTTCGTTGTTTGCCCGACGTTTCGACACAGTTACATGTGTCGTGGTCGCGAGCTGACTGGAGTACGGCGGCGGCGTCGTTCACTGGTTGGCTGCGAATCCGGAACTACCCTCAAAAAGTCACTGTTTCGACACGTTACACTAACGACATCAGCTGTACAAGTTGATCTGTTTTCCGCGGGAGGTTTAATTTTGTTCAGCACTGGTTTCCACGTCGATGATAATTTATACCCGTCCTCTCGGTTGAAATTGGGGTATTTATCTATCTCTATCGCTTCACGCACAATTCTGGGATAATATCGGCGTTCTGTTGATAGGATTTTCGGATCGTGAAGTTCTATCCAGTGGTTTGGCCCGCTCTCAAGGAGATGTTCAGCTATCGCGGATTTATAGATCTGTCTATTCTTTACAGCTGCAATGTGCTCCTTGGTCCTCTCCGCTATACTGCGTTTTGTCTGGCCAATATAGGAACTACCACAGCTGCAGTCAACCTTGTACACTCCAGGCGTGCTAAATGGAATGGTATCCTTTGGAGTGCGCATATGTTTTGCTACTTTGGACAACGGTGTATATACAGTCTTGATGGAGTATTTCTGTAGTACTGTTCCAATTTTATCCGTAATCCCTTTCACATAAGGCATAAATGCTGGTTGCCGACTCGCTTCCAAAGGTTTTTGCTTCTTGGCACGCCTGGGTCTTCTCACCTTCGTGTATCCATTGCGTTTCAGTACCTCCTGAACATGATGTAGTTCACTCTGTAAATGTTCAGGGTCGCATAGGTCATGGGCTCTGTTTGTAAGCGAAGTTACAACAGACTCCAGGTGTCGTGGATGGTGGTGAGAAGAAGCATGAAGATACCTGTCCGTGTGAGTGGGTTTTCTATAGACTGTGTGTGCAAGAGTACCATCCTGTTTAACAATAATCTTTAGATCAAGGAAAGCCAGAGTCCTGTTCTCTTCTATCTCATATGTAAAGGCCATCTTTGGATGTATCGAATTTAAATGTTTAAGATACAGATCCACCGCTTGCCTGTCTCCCTTGAAAATGCAGAAGACATCGTCCACATACCTCTTCCATAACCTGACGTGACTGGAATCGCGACTTAAGGCTGTCTCTTCGAAATATTCCATCCAGATATTGGCTAACACCGGCGCCACAGGGCTGCCCATAGCCACACCATCGATCTGGAGGTAATACTGGCCCCGGTAGAGGAAGAAACTGCCGTCTAGGCAATTTTCAAGCAGAGAAATGAGGTCTGTAGGTAAGTTATTCGACTCTAACTTGCTCCTCACCACTTCAAGACAGTCTTTTATGGGAACGTTAGTAAATAATGACTCGACATCAAAACTTACCATAATCTCGTCTTGTTCCAGCTTCAAACTGTCCAGAATTTTAACAAAATGGCGAGAGTCCTTTACAAAAGATGACGTATTGCCCACTAATGGCTGTAGTACCGATGCAACGTGCTTTGCCAAGTAGTAAGTCGGGGAGTCAATTTGACTCACAATCGGGCGAAGAGGCACGTTTACTTTGTGTACCTTTGGTAGGCCATAGAGTTTCGGTGGTTGTACTGTTCTCGGCTTGTACAGGTATTCGTATTCATCTTCAGTAAATAGGTCACATTTTTCCTTGATAAGACCTCTAATTCGACGCGTTAGTCTGGCAGTCGGGTTGTACTTGACTGGCTTGTATATACTGGCATCAGATAGCATGTCCCTAAGTTTACTGTCGTATTCGTTACTATTCATAATAACTGTCGAGTTTCCTTTGTCCGCCATTAGTACCAAAATATCCCTGTTTTCCCGGATTTTCTTCAAGCCCCGGATCTCTTCAACGGTGACATTGCTCTTGGGCAGCTTTGCCTTTCTAAGGAGCACAGCAACATCCTGTCTCAGAGTCTCGGCGTCGCTTGTCGGTATCTTATTCTTCAGAATGGCCTCTTCAACATTACAAATAATACTTTCGTATGGAATACGTCTAGGGGTGATGGCGTAATTTAGGCCCTTTGCCAGTATATTTAAAGTCGGCTGGGCAATAGAAATGTCTGACAGATTCTTCACCGTGTTGATTTGTGTTGAGTCCCCACACGATACTGAATTCACACTATTATGGCGGGCTAACAACTTGTCAAACTTACGCGATTGCGTTTTTGTGCAAAGTTGATACGTTTGCTCAGCCTGTATATGTGTGATACGATCACACAGTTCAAAGTCACTTTCCGTTAACACAGCACTGCACTCCAGATGTAACAGAAATAGTTCCTTCTGCACACACATCAAGTGACTACGAGTATTTCTTATTAATTGTCTCAGTAAACGAACACTCGCGTTGTTTAAAATCACTTCCGAATATGCGATGTCATTTCGTTTTTTCAAACGCACACAAGTTGGTAACACATTTGCATCGCGACACTTTGTTAAAAAAAACACAATGACGCAACTAGACGTGCTTTTTTCTTTCGCAGTGATTCTAGGTGTTTTATTTTGAACACTATCTCCGACCCGTATCGGTTAGTTAAATCATTTTTTAAGGAAACGCGCACTGACATGATATTAAATGTTTAAAACGGGTATTGTAGCGCGAAGATTAATCAAAGACAAGCATTCAGCTTACCTTCGTTGTTTGCCCGACGTTTCGACACAGTTACATGTGTCGTAGTCGCGAGCTGACTGGAGTACGGCGGCGGCGTCGTTCACTGGTTGGCTGCGAATCCGGAACTACCCTCAAAAAGTCACTGTTTCGACACGTTACACTAACGCCATCAGCTGTACAAGTTGATCTGTTTTCCGCGGGAGGTTTAATTTTGTTCAGCACTGGTTTCCACGTCGATGATAATTTATACCCGTCCTCTCGGTTGATATTGGGGTATTTATCTATCTCTATCGCTTCACGCACAATTCTGGGATAATATCGGCGTTCTGTTGATAGGATTTTCGGATCGTGAAGTTCTATCCAGTGGTGTGGCCCGCTCTCAAGGAGATGTTCAGCTATCGCGGATTTATAGATCTGTCTATTCTTTACAGCTGCAATGTGCTCCTTGGTCCTCTCCGCTATACTGCGTTTTGTCTGGCCAATATAGGAACTACCACAGCTGCAGTCAACCTTGTACACTCCAGGCGTGCTAAATGGAATGGTATCCTTTGGAGTGCGCATATGTTTTGCTACTTTGGACAACGGGGTATATACAGTCTTGATGGAGTATTTCTGTAGTACTGTTCCAATTTTATCCGTAATCCCTTTCACATAAGGCAGAAATGCTGGTTGCCGACTCGCTTCCAAAGGTTTTTGCTTCTTGGCACGCCTGGGTTTTCTCACCTTCGTGTATCCATTGCGTTTCAGTACCTCCTGAACATGATGTAGTTCACTCTGTAAGTATTCAGGGCCGCATAGGTCATGGGCTCTGTTTGTAAGCGAAGTTACAACAGACTCCAGGTGTCGTGGATGGTGGTGAGAAGAAGCATGAAGATACCTGTCCGTGTGAGTGGGTTTTCTATATACTGTGTGTGCAAGAGTACCATCCTGTTTAACGATAATCTTTAGATCAAGGAAAGCCAGAGTCCTGTTCTCTTCTATCTCATATGTAAAGGCCATCTTTGGATGTATCGAATTTAAATGTTTAAGATACAGATCCACCGCTTGCCTGTCTCCCTTGAAAATGCAGAAGACATCGTCCACATACCTCTTCCATAACCTGACGTGACTGGAATCGCGACTTAACGCTGTCTCTTCGAAATATTCCATCCAGATATTGGCTAACACCGGCGCCACAGGGCTGCCCATAGCCACACCATCGATCTGGAGGTAATACTGGCCCTGGTAGAGGAAGAAACTGCCGTCTAGGCAATTTTCAAGCAGAGAAATGAGGTCTGTAGGTAAGTTATTCGACTCTAACTTGCTCCTCCCCCCTTCAAGACAGTCTTTTATGGGAACGTTAGTAAATAATGACTCGACATCAAAACTTACCATAATCTCGTCTTGTTCCAGCTTCAAACTGTCCAGAATTTCAACAAAATGGCGAGAGTCCTTTACAAAAGATGACGTATTGCCCACTAATGGCTGTAGTACCGATGCAACGTGCTTTGCCAAGTAGTAAGTCGGGGAGTCAATTTGACTCACAATCGGGCGAAGAGGCGCGTTTACTTTGTGTACCTTTGGTAGGCCATAGAGTTTCGGTGGTTGTACTGTTCTCGGCTTGTACAGGTATTCGTATTTATCTTCAGTAAATAGGTCACATTTTTCCTTGATAAGCCCTCTAATTCGACGCGTTAGTCTGGCAGTCGGGTTGTACTTGACTGGCTTGTATATACTGGCATCAGATAGCATGTCCCTAAGTTTACTGTCATATTCGTTACTATTCATAATAACTGTCGAGTTTCCTTTGTCCGCCATTAGTACCAAAATATCCCTGTTTTCCCGGATTTTCTTCAAGCCCCGGATCTCTTCAACGGTGACATTGCTCTTAGGCAGCTTTGCCTTTCTAAGGAGCACAGCAACATCCTGTCTCAGAGTCTCGGCGTCGCTTGTCGGTATCTTATTCTTCAGAATGGCCTCTTCAACATTACAAATAATACTTTCGTATGGAATACGTCTAGGGGTGATGGCGTAATTTAGGCCCTTTGCCAGTATATTTAAAGTCGGCTGGTCAATAGAAATGTCTGACAGATTCTTCACCGTGTTGATTTGTGTTGAGTCCCCACACGATACTGTATTCACACTATTATGGCGGGCTAACAACTTGTCAAACTTACGCGATTGCGTTTTTGTACAAAGTTGATAAGTTTGCTCAGCCTGTATATAAGTGATACGATCACACAGTTCAAAGTCACTTTCCGTTAACACAGCACTGCACTCCAGATGTAACAGAAATAGTTCCTTCTGCACACACATCAAGTTACTACGAGTATTTCTTATTAATTGTCGCAGTAAACGAACACTCGCGTTGTTTAGAATCACTTCCGAATATGCGATGTCATTTCGTTTTTTCAAACGCACACAAGTTGGTAACACATTTGCATCGCGACACTTCGTTAAAAAACACAATGACGCAACTAGACGTGCTTTTTTCTTTCGCAGTGATTCTAGGTGTTTTATTTTGAACACTATCTCCGGCCCGTATCGGTTAGTTAAATCATTTTTTAAGGAAACGCGCACTGACATGATATTAAATGTTTAAAACGGGTATTATAGCGCGAAGATTAATCAAAGGCAAGCATTCAGCTTACCTTCGTTGTTTGCCCGACGTTTCGACACAGTTACATGTGTCGTGGTCGCGAGCTGACTGGAGTACGGCGGCGGCGTCGTTCACTGGTTGGCTGCGAATCCGGAACTGCCCTCAAAAAGTCACTGTTTCGACACGTTACACTAACGACATCAGCTGTACAAGTTGATCTGTTTTCCGCGGGAGGTTTAATTTTGTTCAGCACTGGTTTCCACGTCGATGATAATTTATACCCGTCCTCTCGTTTGAAATTGGGGTATTTATCTATCTCTATCGCTTCACGCACAATTCTGGGATAATATCGGCGTTCTGTTGATAGGATTTTCGGATCGTGACGTTCTATCCAGTGGTTTGGCCCGCTCTCAAGGAGATGTTCAGCTATCGCGGATTTATAGATCTGTCTATTCTTTACAGCTGCAATGTGCTCCTTGGTCCTCTCCGTTATACTGCCACCAACCGCTATACTGAAACCAGTGCTGAACAAAATTAAACCTCCCGCGGAAAACAGATCAACTTGTACAGCTGATGTCGTTAGTGTAACGTGTCGAAACAGTGACTTTTTGAGGGTAGTTCCGGATTCGCAGCCAACCAGTGAACGACCCCGCCGCCGTACTCCAGTCAGCTCGCGACCACGACACATGTAACTGTGTCGAAACGTCGGGCAAACAACGCAGGTAAGCTGAATGCTTGTCTTTGATTAATCTTCGCGCTATAATACCCGTTTTAAACATTTAATATCATGTCAGTGCGCGTTTCCTTAAAAAATGAAAAATGTTTGCTTAAAATAAGGTAGAAGGTAAGTTATTTAATTTACTTAATTAATCTAAATTGTTTCGTCTCGATTTTTTTTATTTTTTTACGTCACTTTACTACTGTACTAGTAGGTAAGTAGATATTATTTACTTCTCTTTTTAAATGAGAACATATATTAGTGAATCTAAACCGCTAATGCGTTGTTAACGAAGTAAACAACTAATTGATAGTGTAGTCATGTCTAATTATAGTAGCATATATACGGTCGAATTGAGAACCTCCTCCTTTTTTGAACTCGGTTAAAAAAATAACAGTCACGTCATATAAAAGATGTTCTTAGCTTATTGGAAAATTGTAGGAATAGAAAACCCTAATTAGGTAAAAAGAAATGTTCACGAAACAGGTGTCTAATCATTCCTAACTCTACACAGCACGTCGTTCCGGTGCGCAGCCGCGCGGCGGCGCTAGTGGGCCGTGCCGCCACTCATTCCACCCAGCTCACTACTAATTAACTTCCTTCAGCTGTAAATCTGCTCTGTGACCGAGGCCGGCGGCGCGGCGTTATGCTTTGATACCTCCTACTTATTACCTAAAATAAGATGCACCGGGATATTTAATATTTATCATCATCATAAGGTCATATTCGTCCACTGCATTTAAAAAAATGAACAAAAGTGAGAGAGTCCGAAAACAATCATAGAATAAAGTAGTTGCATCTCTTTCAACTATCAACAACTATCTTTGACAGATGTTTGACGTTTTCAACTATTTAACCCTTTAACTGCCAAGCCCAGACAGATTTTTCAGGTATACATTGTTTTATCTTAATTGCCATACTAATTAAGTATAGCTGTTAGTTTTAGCCAAGTTTCAACACTTTTCATACAAAACTTTACAAAGTGGCATGAGAAATCTCGTGTTTGGCAAATAATACTAACTGCCAAGCCCGAGTTTTCTCGTGCACACAATTTTGTACTATGGCATTTCCATCAAACTACCCACATATTGTTCCATATTGTTGGCAGTTAAAGGGTTAAAAAAATAAAACTCCTTATTACACGGAACTGAGACTTGTTTTCGGCTTCTCGCATCCAGCTTCTGGCAACCATCTTGCGCATATCATCAGACCACCTTGCCTGAGGGTATCCTACACACCGTTTGTCGAGATGCGTTGACCACTCGAAAACTCGTTTACCCCGTCGGTTCTACGGCTAATATGGCCCGTCCACTGCCACTTTTATATTACTCTGTAAAAAACTGCAGTACAGTTTGAAGGTCTTCAAGTCGGGGGTGAATAGGTACCTACTGAACAAGTGTGCTCCATCGTAGACCACATCGCTGCTTAACATCAGGCAGGATGGTGATCAAACGCTTGTTCATAGTGATTAAAAAAAAACTGCAACTCTATAAAATTTAAATAAAATTAAATAAAATAAATTTTCTGCCATGAAAATACCGCCATCTAGTGATTAAGTGGTTGAATCATTAGAAAAATACGTAGAGAGAAGACAGCGTGACAATAAAATAAAAAAACGTACATAACTAATGACTTCCTGTAGGAAAATTTACTAACACTTAAAAATGATAATTTGTCATACTTCATGTTCACTTCATGCCATTATGTATACTAATAACTGAAACACAAACGACATGCCACGAATGCCTTTCATATTAATTAGTTTAGTACAAAAACGCTAAGACATAACGACACTTAAAAAATAACTGGCAAGTTTGAATATAGGTGACGAACGTTGGGTTCCGTAGAAAGAAAGAAAGCGGAAAATGTACTCATTATTTACTTTTGTCATCATCAGCCACATATCGTTCACTGCTGGACGAAGGCCTCTTCCAATGATTTTCGTAATTTGGCGTGAAATGCCAATAATCGCCACGCTAGGCAGGCGGGTTGGCGATCGCAGTGGTGTTGTGGTTTAACTCACAGAGAGCGCTGCTGCCCGTCCGAGGGAAATTTCCCTCGGTCGTCTCTGATGACCCCCCTGACGGGAAACGTTAGGCTGGGATGGTGGCACATGTATTCTATTCGCCGTTATCGATCTTGTTATTTAACTAGCTGACCCGCCAAAAACTGTTTTTCCAATAAGTACCTACACATTAGCCGTGTGGTGACGGCGAATAGAATACATGTGTCACCACCCCAGCCAAACTTTTCCCGCTATGGGGGTCGTAAGAGACGACCGAGGGAACCCTCCAGAGGACGGGCAGCAGCGCTCTCTGTGAGTTAACCCACAACCCCACTGCGATCGCCAACCCGCCTGCCCAGCGTGGCGATTATGGGCATTTACCTCCAATGATAAGCACAACAAGGCCACGGCCCCCAGTTCCCGGCGGCTCCGCTATTCCTGGTCGCGGTGGCGACCACGGTAACGGCGGAGCAGGGGGTGCGAAGAATCTCCGGGTTATGGGAGGCCACCACAAACAACTGACCCTGGCGACGTACAACGGACGCACGCTACGGCTTGACTCGCATCTGGCGCAACTCGAGGTGGAACTTGGGGAAATTAGGTGGCACATATTGGGGCTAAGCGAAGTCCGAAGAGAGGGAGAGGACACCATTACCCTCAAATCGGGCCACCTAATGTACTTCCGCGAGGGAGACCAACATTCCCAAGGCGGCGTTGGGTTTCTTGTGAATAAGTCCCTGTGTAACAACGTTGTGGAAGTGTCTAGTGTGTCCAACAGGGTAGCATACCTTGCCATAAAACTTACCGAGAGGTATAGTCTCAAAGTGGTACAAGTGTATGCACCGACCTCGACACACCCGGACGATGAGGTGGAGGGCCTGTTCGATGATATATCGAAGGCCCTCCACTCCACTACTAAGACACATTACAGCGTTGTTATGGGGGACTTTAACGCTAAAGTGGGAGTACAGAAGTGCAATGAATCGGCAGTAGGATCCCATGGATTTGGAGCAAGGAATCATAGGGGGCAAATGCTAGTAAACTTCCTCGAACGAGAGGGGCTATTTCTGATGAACTCGTGGTTTAAGAAAAAGCCCCAAAGGAAGTGGACCTGGCAAAGCCCCGATACTATGACAAAAAATGAGATCGATTTCATCATGACGAACAAAAAGCACATATTCAGAGACGTCTCTGTGATCAACAGGTTCAATACCGGTAGCGATCACAGACTAGTCAGAGGCTCTCTGAATATCAACCTTAAGGCTGAACGTGTCCGTCTGATGAAAGCCAGGCTCCAATCAACCATGCTCCAAACTATAATGGGATCCGAAGCTTTCCAGCTAAGTTTGGAGAACCGATTCGTTGCCGTGGAAACCACAGCAGACGTGAACAAGAACCTCGAAAATGTGACTCGGGTCCTCAGGGAAGAGGGTACGAGATTTTGTGAAATGCAGCGTAAGGGCAGGAAGACAAAGCTTTCCGAGGAGACTTTACGGCTGATGAAGGAACGACGTGAGAATCCACCCGTCACTTCGACCGCAAGGCGGGCTCTAAACCAGGAGAGTAGTAAGCACGTGCGGCGCGACCTCCGATGCTACAATACTCTTTCAATAGAAAGAGCGATTGAGCAGAATCGGGGGTCAAAAGTGTTCGTACAATCTCTTGGAAGAAGCCACCTTGCGAAGTTGACCAGAGCAAGTGGAGAAGTCGTCACTTCGAAGCCGTCGGTCCTTTCGGAGGTTGAAGACTTCTATGGCCAGTTATACGCAGCGCATGCATCTCGCCCTGATCCCGAAAATGGGGACTCTAGAGCCACATTGACACGCCACTCCACCGAAGACCTGCCAGAAGTCAGTACTGGCGAAATTGAGATCGCTCTTAGACAGCTCAAAAACGGAAAAGCTCCAGGAGAGGATGGCGTTACAACAGAACTATTAAAGGCTGGAGGTAAACCGATATTGAGGGAGCTCAAAAAGCTTTTTAACGCTGTCCTCTTCGAAGGAAGAACTCCGGAGGCGTGGAGTAGAAGTGTGGTCGTCCTGTTCTTCAAAAAGGGAGACAAAACCCTGTTGAAGAACTACCGACCCATTTCTCTTCTAAGCCACGTCTACAAGCTGTTCTCAAGAGTGATCACAAACCGTCTTGCGCGAAGACTCGACGAATTTCAACCTCCCGAGCAGGCTGGATTTCGGAGCGGTTATGGCACCATAGACCACATCCACACAGTGCGGCAGATCATAGAGAAAACTGAAGAGTATAACCTGCCCCGGTGTCTAGCATTCGTGGACTATGAGAAGGCCTTTGACTCGGTTGAGATCTGGTCCGTTCTGGAGTCTCTGCAGCGTTGCCAAGTTGACTGGCGATACATCCAAGTGATAAGATGCTTCTACGAGGCTGCCACCATGTCCGTCCAAGTACAAAATCAGCAGACACGTCCCATACCATTGCATCGAGGAGTGAGACAAGGGCATGTTATTTCCCCGAAATTGTT
>SJJU01004399.1:0-14651 GCA_012932125.1 Conopomorpha cramerella | reverse complement strand
TACCTCGGATGTTAGTGAGGTGCACTCTGAGGTAGAGGGCGTGCATCCGCTGTGAAACTGTTCCTTTCCTGTTCCTTTTTTTCATTATGTGGAGGTGTGGGGTGTACTAGCGAAACAGAAGAAGGGTGAGTTTCAGTGATCGTCAGCAGGAGAAAACTCACACATGAAAAGCACTATAGGGAAACCAGACTGGAGACTGCTGGGACGCCCGAACCCCCCCGAAAATGTACACCGTTCCCTCTGTCCGGTTCGCCAGCCGGCATGGTGGCGTATCTCGGGATTTTTCGCAAGATGGCGGGGCAGCCTTTCATGAGTGGCTAGTTCACTACTTGGGCCCCAAACTGTCTGCGGGCGGCCAGCGGAGCACCGTTTCTTCGGATCCAGCTAACCTCCAAGGCTGATCTACCAGAGACTTCCCATGAACGAGAGTCAAGAACGCTTATTGATCACTGAATGGAAATACTACCCTGACCTGTTTCGCTGAAAGGCTTCACCGAACAGGCATGCCGGAACATGGATGGGGATACCCAACCACTTGGCGGCATGGTTTTGTTCGGTGGTGGGAGGCTTCGGCCGCGGCTACGGCCGAAGCCTCCCACCAGAATGATACCTGGTTTGCACCACCCAGGGACCACGTGTGGGGTGTCGAAGCAGGGTTTTTCCCACGGACGTAGGTATCACAGTCCCCAAAAACTCACTCTGACCGGATCGAAGCTTTACAGAGATCATTTACCAGATATCTTGCCTATCAATCACCAAGAATTAGTCACCGTAGTGCATATAATGATCGGCTCGGTTTCTTTAAAATGAAGTCCTTGTCGAAACGAAGAATAATGTTGGATCTGGTAACACTTTATAAAATTTTTAATGAAGATATCACATGTCCAAACTTCTTAGATACAGTTTCCTTAAGTGTACCTACAATTGGAAGTCGTCGGAACTCCTCGGTTACAGAACCCTTCATAATTCCACGTTGTCGCACTAACGTCGGTATTCATAATCCAACTATTCGTATTTTAACTGTATACAATAAATGGCATAAACTTCTGGGTCTAGACATCTTTCACGACAAGCTTCATAAATTCAAGCGCTCAATACTAAAATGATACCATATTATACTATTGTATTGTAATAGGTGATACTTTTTGTTCTTTTTATTTTTATACAAGTATAACTTGTGAAATATTCGATTGTGTATTTGCTTAACATTTTTTTTTTAAATTGTAAATTTTAATTATCATGTCTATTTTTGTGATTGTTGTGCATATCTGTAATAGGGGTATTCACCAGATTTCTAAAACCAGTGTTCAGTTCGTATGTTTTTACATGCTTGTATTTATGAATGTTTTGTGTATACTCTGTAGATGTGCCTTAAATAAATAAATAAATAAAATAAATGAACACCCATAAAAATCATATACGAGGAACTGGCGAGGAGTTGGCGGATTATGCTTGCGATGATGTACGCATCATGGCATTTTGATTTATGATATTGTTTTAATTTTGCGACTTTCAATAATTTGTTACAGAGGAGAATAATATATAGAGAAAACGTTTTCATCTGACGAACGTGTTTTATTTAACTACATAGTTAGGTTTTAGGTTGAACCATGGTCACTTCTATCCGATCGGTAGGACAAATCGGAATTGCAAATTCTTACAATCCGATTAATCGAACCACCCGGAAAAATGTTCATGTAGTCCGATCGGTAGGACAGAGGACGTGGCCAGAGGGCATTTACTGGACACCTACTAACAAGAGAAACCTATTTGATGTGGATAGGACTATTCGAGTCAGGCACGGAAACGGGGCAAAACGCACTGAACAGAGTTAAGACAAGGCGTTGCAGATGAAGCGAAGTGAACAGCGTCGCGATCCAACGCAAACAGAAAGAACGCGACGCGAGCGGGTTGAGGACACGAAGCGTCGCTTCATTCTCTCGTCACTTAGTGTGTCTTGCCCGAGTTGCCCGTAAGGTAGTACACGGTGTAATCGGTAAGTGTGGCCAAAGCATAATTCCTTATATACAACAGAAAAAATAATATTGAAGATGAGAAACAAAGAAGCCATAAATGTGTCACATCTTTTCCCGCGCAAAAACGTATTTGGAAAGTAAAAACTGTTTTCCAAACACGTATTACATCTTTAAATTATCTATTAATAAAGTAACTTTAAATATAGGTAAGCAGATAATGGAATGGAATAAGTGCGGCTCACCGCAGCATGTGCACGGCGAGCGAGAAGAGCGCCGCGTCGTCCGCCAGCGCGCGCACCAGCTCCGCCGCGTCCGCCGCGCTGGCGCCGCGCTGCCAGTCTCCCCCCGCCTCCCCCGCCCCCGCCCCCGCAGGGCTCCAGTGGGCGGCGGCGCGAGCGCGCTCCACGCGGCCCCACACGGCCCACAGCGGCAGGCCGGAGGCGGCGGCCGCGTCCTCGCCGCGCGCCAGCTGCTCCTCGCGGGCGGCGGGCGGGCGCGGCGGGGGGCGGGCGGCCGACGTCGCCGCGGAGAAGTTCATGGCGAGCAGCAGTTCCACCAGCACCACCAGCTGCTCGCTCAGACCCGCCGACGACAGAAAACTTCCTGCACAACAAATGCATGGCGCTAACTCTCACGCCGATATTGCACTATCATTGAAATATTATCATAGGATGTAGGACTCATACATGTGACGGACCTATGATCATATAGTAACAACACAGGAGTCATATTGTCTATGATCACGTACTGGGTGTAAAAGGACCGCGACTTGGTTATGAGATGTTACAACTTCCAATCTACTTAAGTTATTCAAGTATGTTTTCATTATTCCGTTTCTTTGATTGTCAAGCTGTAGATAGCTTGACAATCAAAGGTGGCCTAGCTACCTATTAGGTCTAGGTACGCGTCTGATTCCGTATTTTCTCTTCAAAGCGGTAAAATTGCAAAAACGCGCAAAAAAGTGCCTTCTAAAACGCGCGCCAGTACGATTGGTCTTGTTGATTACACATATTGCAGCACAAAACGCATCTACACCTTTTTATGTAACGTTTATGTGTTAAAAAGTTGAGCTACATAACCTAGACGTCATACGTGCAAGGAGGAACAACATCACATTTATATGATCTTGTAATATGACATATATTGGAGTCATATAAATAGGACTAGTTACTTATTTTTTAATGTAATAGGTATTAAGCAAGATAGTTGTCAAGTAAGTAGTACCGTAATGGTAGAGCAGGTGCACGTATCCGGCGGGCGAGAGTCGCGGCGCGGCGGCGGCGGCGGCGGCGAGCGCCCCGGCCGCGCCTCCACCGCCGCCCTCCAGCTCCGCGCACACCGCCCACAGCCGCGCGCACTCCACGGCCTCCGCCGACGGGGCTGCACAACAGTAATACTCCTCCTTGTTTACTTGCTCTGTATTACACCCAATGGTACTCGTCAACACGAACCATACGAGCCGATAGACTTGTGTCGTTTGATCGTCGAGTTCTCATGACACTCCTCTCTGACAACCAGCTCCATCATCAGGTCATAATAATTTTGCATTGTCATCCGATTTACACATCAATGTAAAATTTCAGCTAAATCTGGTTCATCATCATCATCAGCCCATACTTGTCCACTGCTGGACATAGGCCTCTCCAATTGCACGCCACTGTCATCTGTTTTCGGCTTCTCGCATCCAGCTTCTGCCAGCCATCTTGCGTATATCGTCAGTCCACCTTGCCTGAGGGCGTCCTACACTCCGTTTGCCGAGACGCGGTCTCCACTCGAGAACTCGTTTGCCCCAACGGTCATCGGTTCTACAGCTAGTCTGATGGGTTAAAGAATAAATGCGAGCAATTAAACATACAGATGAAGCCAATAAAAGAGTTTTAAAGCGACAGTCGTGTGCGGCAGCATTAAACGCAATCCGCCTTTACATAGCCTATGAATTGAAGAAACCTAACTTATACGCCAATGACTAAACTATTTTTTTTTTCTGTTAGTACCTATGCAGCTTTCCTCACGAGGTCTTCCTTTGCTATTTCCCTCCATGCTCGGATAAATTGTTATCTTAGCTAAATGTATACAGTAAATACCCAGTTTAATATCCTGTTGTAGTAGCTCCATGTAGTGGTGGTGGGTGAGCGCGAGCCTCGCGAGGCGGCGGCGCGCGGCGACGAGCGCGGGCGGCGGCGCCGGGAAGCGTTCCAGCGCCGCCGTCGCCGCCGACAGACCCGCCTCCGCCCCGACCCACCGCTCCTGCACAATCACGCAATCATTTCACTATACGACACATTTTTCAACAAATAATAGAGCGTCTGTGGTTCAGCTGGTCGGATACTTGACTTGTAATCGGAAGGTCGCGGGTTCAGGTCCGGACATGTACCAATCTCTTGACTCTTTTTCAGAGCCTAGTGAGCAACACAACGCTCGTACGGTGAAAGACAATATCGTGATGAAACCCGCACACCGCATGTTGTGTGAACCCTATAACGGCGATGGGCTCACCCCCTGTCACGTTGTGTTAAATATGCTTGGTAAACCATGGGCATTTGCTTTAGCAAGTGCCTCTGCCTACTCCGCTTTGGGATTAAAAGGTGTGAAGTGTATTTTTTTATTATACACTTTTCACAGCCACGGTTCACCAAGCTTGAATCACCAAGCTTAATTGTTCTTTCTTCCCCTACAGTGTTTTACTACAAAGTACTCAGATAAATTACTGCTTTTGTTAAACCATGGAACTGGGTGTGAACTGGGTATTTCATGATGGCAATGTGCATTTTTTGGATTATTACAGTGTTGCCTTTACTTGTCACTACTCCCCATAATTGGAAGTATTCTGGAGAATTAGTCCAGATATGTTTCATGATGCTTTTATATATATGGTCAATAGTTTTTCAAACTATGTGGAAGCACAATTATTTCTGAATGAGATAGGTTTTGATTCTACGAATCTCTCTTAGAGACAGGCATAACAAGTATGTAGGTCTGTTCTGTCTCGGACCTTTAGAGTAAATGTCTGTATTTTGTGTCACCAAAACCAAAAACTAGTATCTTCATGTTGTAAAATACTATACTAGTTGTGATTATCTTTCACAATAAGCTCCAGCAGTTTACAACTAGAACAGTGTTCATAACCGAAGTGTTTTAGCCGAGTTTTCCTATATCTACACATTGAGTGGGCGGTCAGTTTACATTTTACCATCAACTCATTTAGACCAATAAGCCTCACCAAGATTTCATGTTTTACCATCAACCTGCATTAACTGCTGACTAGGCCTAGTTGGGTTCAGTGTAATTACTTCAAGAAAGTAATACTTCTTTTCAATCACAGATACTTTACTTTTGCCCACCAGGCTTTGCAACTTGTTTTATGGTTTTATATTCTATATCATATACCACAGACTTCAAAGGCAGTTAAAGGGTTACAGGAAGTCACTGTTGATCTTTTAAGAGGTAATGAAAAGTAAATACCTGCAAAGGGTATAACCAAGAAAATATTAATTTTAAAATATAAGGTTTCCTTACCTGAAAGTCTATGTATTCCAACCAAAGTTCCATATCTTTTGGTGACTTTTGAAGTTTTTTCTGCATCTTTTCAATTCTCAGGTTGATCTCCTCTAATTCTTGTTTTGAGGTATTGATTATGTCATGTTTAGGTAAGTCATAATATCGCCGTGACTTTTTTTCACGACTATGTCCCAAACACGAGTCACTGCCAATTCTTTTAACTGGTTTGTGATATCTGTAAAAGGAAATAATTTCATTTTTCATAACTTCTATGATGGATAAATAACCTGAAATCATTTCACTGAAGAAAATATCTTACTCAGGACGACCAGGGTAATACAGAGTAGAGACTCTCAAATTTCCTCGGTCAAGTTTCTTATCAATATAAAAGTCATCTGAAAATGTTGTGCATTGTGATGACTGCTCCGTGGTGACAGCAGTGGTCGTCTCGTCGACGCTTTCGTCACTTTCCAGAAGAGTGTCTTCCAACGCAGGTTCCGGTGACGGACCTGTTCAACAAAATTATGAATGTACATGAGTCTCTTAGCTACCAGTATACCTGTTAAAACCTTCACTTAGAACCATAGAAATAGCGGCGGGATTCTATGTCTATGCTTAGAATAATGTTTCTGAAAACAACTTACTGCGCTCTGGAATGACATGATTACTTTCATAAAGAGGAATTAATTCCCCCTTTGGCAGGTCGCTACCGGATTGCCCAGAATACGCTGGAAATAGGGACATGGCAATTGTGTTGAGTCTCCACAGTTTATTCCTCGATCGTATTTATTTAGGGAACCATCAGGTAATGATTGTGTTATTGTTGTATTTCTAACAACACCAAAAATAGTAAATTATACAGTATCAGCAAGACAATTCAATTCAATTTACAACCATAGTTTACAACCAAAACAAAAACCCAGCAACCAACAATTTCAATTCAATTCAACATTCAATCAATCAATCAATCAACAACGAATTTTGCGCGGGAAGTGATTACAAAAATTTCTTATCTAGATGTCGCTAGTACCTACTAGCATCTAAAATATCCAGGGTGACATTTGTCAGTTATATTTTAGTGCGTATTTTATTATTTGGGTAAGTTATTTAAACATCAGACACTTTTGTAACATGTAAACAAAGAATAAACAAAATTAACTGTCACCTTCAATAATGAATGCTTGAAGTCATTCATTTGGTTGACATTCATCCCCCTTTTTTTTTTACATGGGGGAATACTCATGGACACCCTACCCGAAGGAATTGCATCAGGACCCGCCCAAGCGATCGGTCCTGTCGGACTCCGGCTCGGCCAGACACGTGGTGTGTCTGCCCCAGCGCCCTCCTTCACCGGCGGCAGTTCCCAGGCCATAGGGTAACCGCCGCCCTTCCCGGGGCCGTCCAAGCAGGTGCCGGGGACCCCACTCCGACACCCACGACCCAAGGACCCCTTTTAGGACGCCTTATACGCCAGGCAGGGGATACCGTAGTCCTATTCTTTTCTATACGCCCGGAACTACAGGGCTGCCGACGGGACGGCCACAACCCAACCGCCCCGCCGGCGTCGGACCCCTGATCTCGTGGGGTCCGACATCTTCCTCCCTTCCGGCCGCAAAGGATAGGGAGCGCAGCGCACCGCAATACTGACACTCCTCTTCCCCTGCGGCCCCTCCACGCCGCCATCTAGCGGTGGCGGCCCCGCAAGAGCGCGGAGGATAGGGACAGCGGCGGTCGGAATACCGACTGTCCTCTCCCTCCGCGGCCTTCAGTGTGGCTATAGGACGCAGCCTGACCGCTTGTCTGCGGGCTCGAAAGCGAGCCCGGGACAGCGGTCCCTCTCGGGCCGGCCAGTCTGCAACAGTCCGGCCCAGTGGGTTCCTCTTAGCTTCACCGGGTGCCCCTACCCGGGTACTAAGCCCCCTCGCCACGACAAGGCGGGAACCCATAGAGGGGGACACATTTATCCCCTCTAACAGCTAACGCCATCTGTGATAACTAAAAGAAACAAGAGCTCTGAAAATTAGAATGCCTGTGCTGATGTTACATAATAATTTTAAAGAAAAAGAACAGACTTCAACCGCTTTACGCCCATACAATTTTTTAAGGCTCCCCTCGATTTATCGGGTTTGCCATCATCAAAACCACCTCGGAAATATCTTTTTGACATGACAACGTTTAATAACTCGATACTACGGGCTGCATGCACGAAAAAGATAATGTCTTTGTCCCGTTCTGCAAGCGAGTGTACCCCTACTACTGTGTTGGTCGGATACTTGAGTTGTAACCGGGAGGTCGCGGGTTCGAGTCCGTCT
Source organism: Conopomorpha cramerella (assembly GCA_012932125.1). Classification (NCBI taxonomy): domain Eukaryota; kingdom Metazoa; phylum Arthropoda; class Insecta; order Lepidoptera; family Gracillariidae; genus Conopomorpha; species Conopomorpha cramerella. The sequence goes on along the minus strand of SJJU01004399.1, from coordinate 6,865 downwards.
ATTGGACGTGTACCAATGGGACTCTTTTTCAGAGCCTATGTACGCAACGCAACGCTCGTACGGTGATGGACAACATCGTGATGAAATCCGCACACCACAAGGTGTGTGAACCCTATAACGGCGATGGGCTCACCCCCTGTCATGTTGGGTTAAATATGTTTGACGTTGTCACGTCAAACTTCCGTCCGTAACTTTGTTTGGAATATATGACAGTAATGACAGTTCTAAGCACGAAAATCTGTCAGAAAAACGTCAAAAAAAAATTCCCATTGCCGTAAACCGACTTTACAGACAACCATTTTTTTCTCACAAATACAAATCATATAAAAAAGGAGAAAGACATAGTAATAAATGAGCTTTTTTATTTTATATGCTACTAGCCGACGCCGACCCAGCAAACGTTATTTTGCCAATGTACATTATTAACAGACGTTTCTCTGTTATTATATTATTACTAGCTGCACCCGCGACTAACCAAAGAAAGTTTCATTACGATACTGACTTTTTATAGGTACTTTCAAGCTCCACATCTTTTCTCTAGAACTTAAAAATATACTTACTTCATAATTAAGGCAGCGTTTTACCACGTAAAAGCCTTTTTATTTTTCGGTTATTATACATATAACATATGACACTCAGCAATAATGTGGCTTTCTATTGATGAAAGAATTAAAAAAAATCACACAGCTACCCGCGTATAAAGGCGTGGCTAGAATCTTTGCAGACGTCTCATCATACGTTACTTTAAGCCTGACTCAGAAAGCGTGGTCCCTACAGTGAAGGAGCGTAATACTTCCAGATTTTTTAACGTGGAGTCAGTTAGATTAGAGCAGCCCAGCTCTGTAGTGTCCGCGTTTATACATATACCATCTATACATATAAACGCGGACACTGCAGAGAGCTCAGGAAACTCGCCCCAACATTTATAGTACGGCGGAGCAGGGTTGTCATGAAGGTATGTAGGTGGAGATATAGGTATCTTCTGCTGTAGCTATGATGTATAATTTAAAGAAAGAAAACAAACAAATGTTTAATGTTTGTATATTATTAAAATACATAATCATTTCAGCAGAGATTCTTGTTTCCTACTTTTTAGTAGTCGGGTTTTAGTTTTTAAACTTTCTTTTTATAACTTCTAGCAGACGATATGAACATGTCATTTTGACAAAATATAGACAAAGTACCTAAATATTTATGTTACTGGGTTGGTAACTGGGAAATGTAAAGTAAGATATTCATATCACAATGTAGTTATGAAATAATTAGGTGTTTATTTACATATTATTTTCGAACCGTATCTAACTTTCCATACTAAAACGTATCTAGTTATTCTTTAAAGACGGTGATCTGATATAGACAGGCTCTTAGTTACCTATTCATTGTCTTCGTTCATTACGAATAGCAGGGCACTGATATGATCAGAAAACAATCCTGAAGTGTCGCCTTCGTAGCTGTGAACACGAAGATGAGATTGGAGCTCGTAATATCGGTGTTGATAGCGGCGAGCGTCGCGCAGGTAGCGACGGGCGCGGGTTACGACTCCGGCGAGACCGGAGACAATGATGCGGAGGATTCCGATCCAGCCGCTTTTATGGTTAGTGTGTTTCCATGCGATGTGTCTGTCTCGTGTACCTACTGATGATAGTAAAATTGAAAAAAAAATGTTTGGAAGGTGATGGTAGTTCACGAGGAGGGTTCGAGCTGCTCCGGGTCTCTGGTGTCGGTGCACTCGGTGCTGTCGTCCCGCGAGTGCGCGGCGCGGCCCGAGCCGGCGCAGTGGGTGCGCGCGCTGTCGCCGGCGGGCTGCGCGCGCTGCGTCGCGGCCGTGCGCCGCCTGGCGCTGGCCGGCGCGCCCGACGACGCGCCCGCCGCCGCCACGCCCGCCTGGGCCGTCGCCGCCTTCGACCTCGCCCTCCTGGAGCTGGAGCGACCGCTGGGCTCCGAGGCGCGCCCTATCCTGCAAGCCACGTCTCGTGCGCACTGCGAGGCTCCAGCTGCCGCCACATGCCACGTGGTGCGCTCGCTGCCCCCTGTGGGCCGCTCCACACGCGTTCGCCTGCGTATCTCTGATACTATAGTACCGTCTGATGGGGACCAGGTTTGCTCCTACCAGGCCCCTGACTGGTCCACTGTCAGAGACCGGGCCACCTGTTTACAGCAACCAGTACTTTGTAAGGTTAGTCGATGAGTATATGGGTAAATACAATTATAGGAACTGCCGGAGCATACAGTTTCGACTTTTTTCATGTAGTGTAATTGATTCTGACAGTGTTTCTATCTATCGGCTCCGAAGTATTAAATGACTATATTAAAACAGCCAGCTTGTAAATTAATTGCCAACTTTCGAAACCCTACATTAATATCAGCCAATTTTACCTACTGTATAAACGTAGTTAGGTGAAACTTTTAAGGCGATAATGCTCCGATCTCGCCTTCCGAGCGTACGAGATACTCTTCGCTTCTACAGACAGACGTTATTCCATTTCGAGACATTAAATGATACCAACGAAATTATCCATAAAACGTAGAACGGACCAAATAAGTATGGCGTTTAAGATTTAGACGGTCTATTTATTCTATGTTCTTTGTCTCTCAATATAACTTGCTTTTATGTTGGTTTTTGAATCGAAGTGCATATAGGTACAAGTTAATTGTTCGATATTTTATGTGGCCGTTATTGATCGGTAAGTAGGTAGATATATTGCTTCATATAATTTAATAATTAGTAAGTAGTTACTTGAATAAATATTTCAGAAATAACAGTTATATAATTATTATTTATTTAAGAAGATTCGATAAAACACGAAACCGAATGAGAAATTCTTTATGAGCTATTATTATGTAAACAAACATCAATATCAGTCACCTGAAAATGGGTTTTTTACAGCGCGCGGGCTACAATGTAAATGTACCTACTACCTGGGTTTACGAATACCTACAGATGGACTGGGGCGCAGGCGTAGTGTGCGGCGGGCTGCTGTGCGGCGTAGTGTCGCGCTCGGTCCGAGCGGGCGAGCCGGCCACCGCCGCCCTCCCCGGCCCCCCCGGCCGCCCGCCGCACCCCGCGGCCGCCGAGCACTGCGGCGACACGCACGTCGTGCAGAGCGTGCCGCGCTGGCGGGATTTCCTGCACTGCGCGTTCACACTGCGCTCATGTGGAAGGTGAACATCTATCATAACAAAACTGCTGGCTTGACGGTCTCCTAAATTATGTAGCACCTTTCAAACGTGAGAAATCGGCAACAGTCTTTAACAGGTCTTACCCACTTTACGATCTTACCTACAGTGACTTCATCTAACTAATATAGGTATTGCATCAAATATAATTGCAACGAAGCATTCAGTCAGGCTATGGCTGATGCATCAATTTTCTACGTGAGTCTCTCTACGTGAGCTCAAATATTTATGTGGCACGTGAGTACTTTTTGTATACGAGCATTTCTTTTGTTTTAGAGGAGATTGCAGTCTAATATGCCACGAACTTCAACTTGGAGATGTGACACCGAATATGAAGACTGCGTCAAATACCAATCCGACCGAAACCGCAGTCGTAAGCTATGAAAGTTCCTCTGAAATAACGGAACCTTTAAGTACTGAATCCTCAGTGAGCTCTTTACACATCAAGTCTGATGCGAGGCATCGACAGCACTCCAGGACCACGCCACTGAAATCGTACACCGACGTCCTAACCCGGACGCACACGTATGTAATGTCAATTTTTTGGTTTTTTTTATATCAATTTAATTATGAAGACGAACCTGGGATTGTATTAGACTTAAGACAATAGGCGATGTGGTGGTTACTTACACAATCCCGACCCCGAGTCAAGCTTGTGTCCTAGAAGGGCACTACCAAAGGATGTCACCGGTACCGAGCTAGTCCGAAACGCTACAAGATGCACACTGCCAATTGCTTGGACCTTCTACTGGCCACGTATATGCATATCAGCCTACTACTACTACTTTCCGAAATTCTCACAACTGTCCCCACATGTGCCCCTCTCATTTCCTTTGCATTGCCTACAACTCTCACTATTAATTGCGTGCGTTCTGTATCTAAATGGTGAGATGCTATTAAACCGTTATATATTCCAGGACTACACGTCAACATAAAGCGTCAACCAAAAGTGTTAGTGGTGGGCTGATGATGGTGTCGTCGGTGGCGGGTGCGGTAGCAGCACGAGAGTTCGAGCCTAATCGCGCCGACTTCCGGGTGGGAGACTACGACGCGGCGGAGTACGTGGACCCACTTCCGCCGCCGCGCTTCTCGCCCACGCGCTCCACCCGCGCTACCCACCCACAGCCCCCGCTGTCGCCGCTCTTACCAACAGATAACGCTACGGTCTCACACGGAAAGCCACATGGATTGCTGCACTCTGCAAATATTCCACTCTACGAAGAGCCCAAGAAACGATCTGGAGCTGCAATACAAATAAAATTCAATTTACTAATATTTACCACGACGTTTATGCTAATCTAAATGAGAAACTATTTATGAATTAATTGAGAAAGCACCTTCAATTAAAATAGTAATATTAATAAAATATTGGTATTAATTAGTTACGGGGTTGCGTGTTTTATTTTTACTTTTATTTTATTTATGAACTGGCTGTGCGACTTCGTCTCAAACGCAGACGTTAGTAAGGTTAGGGTTAGACTTTTAAAATAAAGTTTTACGTTAGAAAATCTTCAACATGCTCCTGACAATGTATATTTCGTCGATAACATCATTATGTACAGTACATTCATCCACCCCTTGCACACTGATTTATTATTCTAGATTGTTTTCCTTGTGGTCCCACGTGCGCCACCACGGAACACTATTACCTTGATATATATGCGAAAGTCTGGCCATAGCAAAAGATCATTGTAAAGGAGGTTATTATTTGCTACCTATTAAAGTTAACATTCTCTAACTAAAGTGTTATAGTTTAAGAGCTATGTCAATTTTAGTATTTTTTTTTTGGATTTTATACGATAAATACGCCTTTTTAAAATACGTTACAACGTCCCCAAAATTATGATTAAATAAAAGTTATAATGTTTTGAAAATCAGATATCGGACAAAAAATGCATTACTGTGAAATGAATTCGTAAATTAAAAAAAAACTACGGACTTAAATTTTTTTATTTTGCTCTAAATAACTTCTCTAGTTCATCACCTTTTTTTTTACCGGTACCAAATTTACAACAAAAAGTTCGATTCTCATTATATGGAATGCTTTATTTATATAACATAGTGATTTAGTCGGATTAATTGAACTCTCACAACGACAGTATGAGGCGCATTTCCCAAACTATTTCTTGTAATTATGTAAGTGTAGGTGTTATTCAAATAAAAGTATTCAGTGATCAGAAGTAGGTACAACATTTATTTTAAAAAAATACTTAAAGTAGCACACTAACAAAATAAAAAAAATGTCGCATCACAGACCAAACTTTCCATTGGCTGACACCCAAAGCAGAGGCCACCACTCTTGTACTCGTTGTGGAATCTTGTGTACATTATTTCATCGCGGAATATTAAAGAACTCAAAAATAAAGAACCTCTATTACCTAATCCAATAAAAAACTAACCTAACCCAAATCTGACCTAACCGAAACCTGACCTAACCGATAACTGACCTAACAGAAACTACACGTAACAGAAATTTAACCTAAGCGAAACCGGAACTGACTGAGTAAACCCCCACGATGACTTCCGTGTCGCAAGCAGTGCGGATCCGGGGAGTACCCGAAGGAATAGCGTCAGCGTTTCGTTTGCGTTGCGTTTCGGTGGACGTCACGGCATGCAACGCCAACATGGTGCATCGGGCCACCGACTGGGAGGTGCCCCCGGGACTGATACCCTCTGCACCGGACCACAGACCCATCATCTTCCATGTGGAAGCTGGGAGTGCTACAATGTCGATGGAATAGGACCAGCGGTCTATAAAACAAGACATGTAAACTGGAAATCATTCCAGTCTAAAATCCTCGCTGAGACTGAGGGATTGCTCCGAACAGAAGAAAAAATGGTCCAGAATGCCGAGGAGCTGGAAAAGCTGGTTGACTCCTACACGGAGAGCGTGAGGAGGGCTTGCGAGTCCGTGCTGGGAAGACTGACCCCAAAACGAATGGAAAAAAAACTGTTTGGTGGTCGAACGAGCTGTCTGGGATGAAAAGGGAAGTACTGAAAAGAAGGCGCAGAATTAAGAACGCCTGCCCGCGAAGAAGAGACCAGGTAATCCAGGAATACGTTGGGTTTCTTGAGAAGTACAGTACAGCCATCGATAAGGCCCGGACGGATAGCTGGGTACAATTCTGTGAAACCCAAAACAAAGAGTCCATTTGGGACAAGGTTCACAGAGTACTCAAAGTAACGGAAGGGAGATCTGAAAATGTGCTGCTCAGAAACCAAACCGGCAACATCCTGACAGAACAAGAGTCGGCGGACCTATTGGCAAACACCTTCTTCCCCACAGACGATCCCAGCAACGAATCGGAAGCTCAAAGAGCACTCAGGCAGAAGACCGAAAAACGAGAGGCTGCTGCCCGAAGGGACTATTCGGCTGACCACGACCCCTTCACCCTGCCCGAACTTAAATCTGTCCTGGAAGATCAGCACCCGAGGAAGGCGCCAGGTGAGGACGGTCTAACTGTGGACATCTGCAAGTATGCAATCGAGGCCAGACCGAGTCTGTTCCTGAGATTAGTGAACGAATGCCAGAGGCTGGGAGTCTTCCCGAAGTGCTGGAAGAGGGTTAGGGAGGGAGGTTAGGTTTCGGTTAGGTTAGGTTTCGGTTAGGTTAGGTTAGGTTAGGTTTCGGTTAGGTTAGGTTTCGGTTAGGTTAGGTTTCGGTTAGGTTAGGTTTCGGTTAGGTTAG
>SJJU01004394.1:0-32388 GCA_012932125.1 Conopomorpha cramerella | reverse complement strand
GGGATATACCCCATTTCCTTCCAATCATTCTTCTGCATTGCCAGAGAATGGAAGTGGCTTTGTCTATTTGTTTGGTGATGTGTTTATTCCAGTTAAGTTTGTTGTCTAGGGGTAGAATTTGGGCAGGTTGAAAGTTCCTAGGTTTCGTTTATGTGTGAAAAGTACGGCAATTGTCTTTGATGGATTAACCGAAAGTTCATTATTGTTGCACCATCTTTCTACAATTCGTAGGGCTGTGTTGGATACGTCGAAGATAGTGCTAGTGACCTTCCCTTTGATTAGGATTGTGAGGTCATCTGCATAGCCTATTGTGTAAAAGTTTTTGTCGTTTAGTTCTCTGATGAGAGTGTTCACCACTAGGTTCCATAGCAGAGGAGACAGGACTCCTCCCTGCGGACATCCTCTGGACACCAGTGCCGTATCGCTATTATTGGTCGAGAGTTTGATGACTCTGCTGCTTAGCATGTTGTTTATCCAAGCCACTAGTGTAGGTTCAACTTTGTGTTTGATTAGCGCCTTTGTCATACAATTGAAGTTTGTGCGATCAAAGGCTCCTTCTATGTCTAGAAACAGACCAAGGCAGCTCTCTTTATCTCTGAGTGCCTCTTCCACCTTTCCTACTACATTGTGTAGGGCTGACTCTGTGGATTTCCCTTGGCTGTAGGCATGTTGGTGTGGATGTATCGGGTTTATTTTTAAAGTCGTGTTCCTTAGTTCCCTGTCGCATAGTTTTTCCAGCGTCTTCATAAGGAAGCTGGTTAAGCTGATGGGCCTGAAGGACTTGGGATTGGAATAGTCTTCTTTACCCGGTTTCGGGATGAATTTCACTCTTACCTCTCTCCATTTTGTTGGGATGTAGCCTAGGGCTAGACATGAACATAGAAGGTGTGCCACTATGTCTATAAGGGGCATTCCACCCCATTTGAAGAGGGCCGGGAAAATTCCGTCAGTTCCTGGAGATTTATAGTCTTGGAATCCTTTCGTAGCCCACAGGATTTTGTCTTTGCTCGTGACTATTTTCGCGAGATTCCAATTTACTGGATAGTCAGGGATGCTGTGAGTGGAGTGATGACGCGGTTGCGTCTGTACTATTCGGCTGCCTGGGAAGTGCGTCAAGACTAGTAGTCTTTCCGTTTCTTCAGGGGTTTTGGTATGTGTACCTTCTGGGTTGATCAGTGACCCGGTGTTAAGGGTTTGTTGGTCAGTGAGGATTTTCCTTACCCTGTTGGCTGCGTTGTTAGATTCGATGTTGTCACAGAATTTCCTCCAGGAATTAGTTTTCCAGTATCGTAGTCTTTTTGTCCTACTTGGACATATTAAATAAAGTAAAATTGTTCATCCCTACTTTCAATCCCTTAAACTTTTGAGTGGGTGAAGCGATATCGATTAAACATAGCTAATAGCACCCTCAACGAGATCAGCTTTAAAACAAAAAAAAACTTTATTGTAATAGCTTTATTAGTTCGAGAGTTATGATGCAGACAGACACGTGAAACTTATAACACCCCTTTTTGAGTCGGGGGTTAATAAAGAAGTTCAACAACATACAAGGTGGTCCAAGTGGAAAAGAGCCTGCCAGTAGTCCATTCCAGGTGTGCCACGGTAAAATGCAAAATGGTCCGTGTTCGTCCCGGGTGAGCTACCCCGATAAACCACGGCTAGGAAGCAAAACAAACCTCTGACGTTAATCTTTAGTCGGTGAGTCACTAATTAAAATGAATGAACTCAAATAGGAGTCCTCCTCTCATTCCACCCGTATTAATGTCCATCACCAGCGCAGTAAAAAACTAATTTTGCAGATTTTGAGTAACAAAAAAAGAAACCATATTTCCCGCGCAAATAACTAGGTAGGTAATGTCAATCAGCACTGATGAGCACTGACAGATGTGCCATGCGCCAATGTTTTCATTGCATTTTGTTGTTTATTCCGTGTTAGGTTATATAAACTTCCTAAAATAAGGTTATAGACATGGGACAACATGAAACAATGAGTTTAATCTGTATAATTTGTAACGGGCCATATAAATACAAGTGCCCAGTGTGCAGGGAACCATAGTAAGTATCATTAAAAATATGATTCTTCAGAGTACGATTCGTTCGGTGCATTTTTATAATAGGTACATACGGTGCCAGCCTGAAATGACTTACTGTGGTCAGGGTAAATGGACATACTGGATACATAATGGACATAATGTGACTGACCATAATATATAAGTCAATATCTAATACCTAGATAAGTTGTGTACAAAGTTAATGTTCATTTTGTTTATTAGTTGCAGCCTTAACTGCTATAAGAAACACAAAGAAAACCCATGCCAACCTCCACAGCCAGATGTTACACTTGACAAGGAAGAGGGCATTCATAGTCATCAAGAACGGGAATATGATTTTCCAACAGAAGATACAGTATCTGTTGAAAGGCTAAAACTTTTAGGTAGACCTTTCATATCTTTAACTAAACTATGTCATACTTGTTTGGAGTAATGTTTCTTAAGCATCATTTTAGTTTAGCTTGCCTAGTTTGTAGCTGTATATCCATGGTTCGGGGTATACATTTCAGTGATTGTCAACATCTTACATAATTTTGGATTTACGTATGTAGAGGGAATTCCAAAGCTGACTATGAACAAGTTAGTTACGAAATGGGTCTATTCTGTCTTTCCTGAATTTTTACTGCTTATCCCCAGTATCACCCGAAATGCTGATTTATGTCCTTACTACCAGTCCTAACCCATTGTGACCTAATTTATGATCTATAGTTGCTATTCCAAGTAAAACCCCATTGTACTGAAGATGTAAGTATATGTGAGGGAGGAGAGATGAAAGCCTGTATGTGAAAGTCCCCTGGAAGAAGGCTACAACAGAAACAAAAGGGAACTACCCAATGTTGTTGTAGTTTCACAGCAAAAACATTTAAAAGGAATTACTTTAGACATTCATACCTACTTAATGTATTTTACTTTTATCTTGTCTCACTTCATGTCATTATTTTTCAGAAAATTCTCAAGAATTGAAGCAATGCTTAGAAAACCCACATGTGAGAACAATATTGGAGGCATTAGACAAATCTGACCATCCAGATGAAATGATGCAAGAGTACATGCAAGAACCAATTTTTACTGAGTTTGTTGATGCATGTCTCAAAGTTGTGGAGCCTCAAGATCAAATAAACAACACCTGATATTTTAAATCATGGGGCAAAATTAATGATGCTACATTTGACAATTAAAATGTTCCAAATATCTCTACAGAAATCTACATTGCCTATATTGGATCCCAAATTCTGATGCAAATATGCTTTAACAGTGTTAAAACAAAAAGGTGCATAAACAAAAAATAAAAGATGTTGATGAATTATAATTATTTTTATTTGAATAATTAATTCCCTTCTTTTCAATCAACAATTATTTTATTAAATAACATGCTGAAAAACAGTAAATAGTAAACATTAATAAATTAAAAAATTATATCAACATCAGAAAGTGCAGCTTTTAACAAATTTTCCAGTTCAACTGATTTCTTTCTTTCTTCTTCAAGTTGTCTTTCAAGCTGTTTCACAGCATCTGTACAACTAGTATATTCAAGTATTTGTTCATTCGTTTTATGCATCTTTTCTTCTACCATTGTCGCATCTTTATCTTCTATTGCAAGACAATGTATTGAATCTTCTAATTTCCTGCGCTTTGCACTTATCACATAATCTAAATCATCCCCATTTTCTAAAGCTTTATGTTTAGTTTTTGCAACAAAGTCTATTTCATACAACCAGTATCCATTGCGATACTCTTCTAAAACTTCAGGCTTGTAAATAGCAAAACGATTCTCAAAATTTTTCAGATAATTGATTTTTTCATAAATAATAATGTTTAGGAGATCCAATAAATCATAGTGTTGCAAGTGTCTACTGAATTCTTCTTGAGGAATAGTTTCATTGCACATTTCTTCTGGCAAAACAGATATTACTTTACATGCAACCTGATCAGGGTTTTCAAACCATCCAATTTGCCCACAGTAGTTTTTCATGTTTTCTTGCATATTATGAGCAGTCAATGCTTTAAAATCTATTTGTGGAGTTGGTAATTTCAATTGTGTTAGTAAATCTTTTATTGCCGATGCATTTTCTGAAGTTTTCACGTTGCATGGTATGTATTCACTGGGTTTAGGAAATGGCGACGTTTCATTGAGATACTTTCGGAACTCCAAAGGAAAGTTTGGATAATTGAACAAATCCTCATCTGTGAGAACGGATATAAGTCTATCTACAGCCTTATTATACAAGTCTACTAATTTACACAAATCTTTTGTTATACTCTGTATATTTGAGTCTCTTTCTACTTTTAATTTGTACCATATTTCATTGCCAAGATATCTTTGGCACAATGATTTCAATTGATCTATTTCTAATGGCGGTGTTGGTGGGTAATTTTTGGCCAACCACCGCAAAGCACTCTTTGTGGAAACATTAAAAGAATCGTGGACATGTTTGGAGTCTACAATGAACAGTTTGAAATTGGAAACTATGCCCATTTCAATCAAACCTCTAAGGTAATGTTCCAAATCACATAGACTTGTTTCATCTACAAGTTCTGGTAATATTAATGCTATAGGAACTGTTTGTTTCGGATACTTGTGCTTCATGACTGTTTCAATGTGTTCAATAATGCTCTTGCTTTCAATGACGTAAAACAACATCCCGTTGCAACCTTCTATTGCTTCCCCAATTGTACTTCCGTTATTAGGATTAGTTAAACTAACAGATATTGCAAAATCCATCAAATTATTCCAAGATTGTTTACCGACGTGTATTAATGTGTCTGATGTTTCATGCTTGTCATTATCAGAGAACACATCCTTTACCCACTGTTCTGTATCTATTCTCCTATAAAAGTATTTCATGGCACCAGGGGAAATTATTGATAATTTCCAAAAGAAGCATTTATCATAAGGGTAGCTAATTTGCTTCATCCGTTTCAACAATGGAGATTTAATAATCTCCATCAAATTATATGGTGGGGGAGGGGGCGGAATATTCGGTTGGCCAGAGAATTTATATCCTTTATGAAAATCATTCATGTTCTTCAATGCAGATTTTTCAACATATCTTCTCAACAGTGAGGCCTTCTCTAAGGGTGAATGTTCTGGTAACCAAACTGGAGTATCGTTCAACAGACTTCTCCGTCTTACGTTCCGCACTAACTGTTTCTTCCACACTGTAAACCATTTTCGCATTATTCTTTCAGTTAAATATTTTTCTGCTTTCATTTCAGATATACAAATTTCCAAACACGTATCTGCTAAGATTTGTTCAGTAGTAACTTCCGAGCATGATAAAACATCGTTAAATATGTCCAATTCTTCTTTAAGAAGCTGAACGACAATTTCCCGGTTGACTTCCTTTGCTAGCTCTTCAACAAGCTCATTCGCTTCTGTATCGACCCTCTCCTTGAAACGCCGGATTTCTTCTTCTCGACGTTCTTTCTCCTCTTTTGCTCTTTTCTCTTCTTCCAATTTACGCTTTAATTCTTGCTGTTTGCGTTCTTCTTCTTTACGACGCTTTTCCTCCTGTTTTCTTTGTTCTTCTTGTTTCTTTACTAATTCTAAACGCTTCTCTTCTTCTAAACGTTTTAATTCCCTAGCCTTTTCTTCTTGTTTTCTAATTTCTTCTTGTTTTCTCTTTTCTTCTTCTAATTGCAATCTATCTTTCTCTCGTCGCTCTGCTTCTGCTGCGTCCTGCTCATTAAAATCGTACACATCATTGTTTGATTTCGCAACGGAGCTAAAAATACTACTTGCTAATGCATCAGTACCATTGTTCTTACTTTGAAATATAGAATACATATTACTTTTGTTTTCGTCCCCTTGACTTGCGCCTTTAAATAAACTTTTCGGTGATAGAACAGTTTCACCATTTGTTGTAATTGCAGTATGTTTTAATTTACCATCTCCATCGGAGTTTATAGCTTGCTTAAAGACATTAGTCTTATCTGAAAATGCATTTGATTTTACGCTGCCAAATATACTTTTAGGGTCCGAAGCAGCATCATTGCTTTTTGAGAATATACTACTACCCTGATCAAACGGACTCGAGTTTGGCTTGGAAAATACATTATAGTTATTGTTGTTTTGTTTTGCAAACAAGTTCCCGCTAGGAGTTAGTTTATCAGGCTCGTTCAAATTGCCATCAGCTTTTTTAGAGAATATGTTTGTTGATTCATTTGGGGTGCTAAATACATTGGATGCTATTTTTCTATTTTTATCAAGTAGACTTCGTGCATCTGCTTGCCCAAAGACAGATTTTCCAAATGTTGGTTTTCCTATCTCATTGAATTTGCTATTTGTGGGTTCTCTGTTTTCAATGCCAGACTTGAATGATTTTACACCTTCTGTTTCTTGAGGTTTGGAAAACGAGAAGATATTCTTAGTTTCGAAAACTTTATCAGGAGATTTCTTTATTATATCTGTAGATGCGACCGGGATAGCAGGAGTGAAAGCGAAGTTTGGTTTAAACACATCATTATTTACATTGGAAATTGTTTTCGGAGGTATTGGGCTCAAGTTATTGATATCTGGTTTTACAAACAAACTTTGTTTTACTTCCCCGGGCTTGCCACCATGAAGTATCCGTTTCAACTCAGTTTTAAGAGATCTCAAGTCTTTATTTGTATCATTGTGCGTATTGAATCCTTGATCTTCTGCTATCAGAGCTTCCAATCTGATTCTACCTTGGCTAGTGAAAGAAGAATATATTTCATATGAGTCAAAGTCATCTTCAAGCAGAGTTCCGCCGGCGATGACCTCACCTACGGAGCATGTCCTCTTAGACTCGATTAGTTTGATCGATCGCGATATGGGGTAAGGGTCACTGTCCTCAATAAACTGGTTTCTGTCTAATATCACAGATTCTTCAGTGTCATCGACGACACCCAATCTCAGACCGTAGTGGTTTATGAAGGACTGCATTGTCTCGAAACTTTCGAAGGCAAGATCATCCATGAGATACTGGGCGGGGTACTTGGAGCCACCGCGTGGGGCGAAGGCCTTTACTATCCTGGCGAGCGCCCGCGCTCTTACGTCATTGAAGTAACGCAGGAGGATACAAGCTTGCAGATACGTGGCTTCATTCCTCACAAGCCGGAAGAACTTAACATAGTTGTTATTGTCGAGTGCGTTGAATACTTTTATTGCGAATATTATCGACGGCGACTTCTGTATCTCCAATGGCAGTTGTTTTATCTGTAAAAATAGAAATTACGGTCATAATTATGGTTACATTAAGTTAAATTATTGTTATAACTAAGTAGATAAAACCTAAGCTAGCTTTGGAGTGCGTTGAAGGGTATGTACGCATGTGTAAACTATAATTTATGTGAACATGGGAAAGTTATAATATAAAAAACATTTCCCAAAAAAAAATATTACATTTTAGCAATATAAATTGCTTGTGGCCCTTGCACTAGGTAAACCTGTATCGCGAGGACCAGGAACGGATTGCCAATATTGTACGTACAGACAGGCGGTTGTGTGTATTTTCAGAAAAATAAGTGTACGTAGTCGGTTCATAAGTATTGTCACACGTAATTACCCAAATAAAACACGCATGTTCGTATGAAGCATAATAATTTATATATCAAATTAAAGGTTACAAAATGAGGTTTCATAATATGTATAAACTACTCGAAGTGACCTCCTTTATTTTCAATGCAAGCCTTTAACCTGTGCGGCCATTTGTCTATCGCGGCACGGACCACATCCATGTCAATATCAGCCACTGCTTTAATGAGGGATGCCTTCAGACTCTCCAAATTACGATGGGGTTTAGAGCAGACCTTCTGCTCCAGATGCTGACATATTTTATAATCCAACGGATTCAAGTCTGGACTAGAAGAGGGCCAATCCTCGTGCCGAATGAAGTCAATTTCGCGCGCCGCGAGCCAGTTTTGGGTACTCTTCGCTTTATGAGCTGGTGCAGAGTCCTGCTGGAATACCCAATGTTTATTATTGAACATTGTCTGTGAGAGTGGTTCCACGAGGTTTGTCAGAACTGTGTTTTGGTAGACAACGGCACTGGTTTTCACTCCTTTCTCACAAAAAAATACCTCAGTTGGGCCAAAATACGAGACTCCCAGCCAAACCGTTACTGAAGAGGGATGATGACCGCGTTGGACCCGAGGAACACGTCTGCTCGCTTCTTCACTAGTATGTGCGTTCACCTTATCATTTTGTTTGTTGAAACTTTCTTCTATGTTAAAAAATTTTTCGTCCGAAAAGAGTATCTCACGATGTTTTTTGCCCGCGTACCGCTTCAACAACACCCGTGCTCTGTCCAGCCTATTTTTTTTAGCCGCGCGTTGAGAAGATGCGCTGTTTCTTGCGATAAGCTCGTAGTCCAAGGTCTTCATTCAACACCCTTTTAACAGTACTTCGGCTTAATCCCATCTGGAGAGCTGGTAGTTTCTGTTTCCGGGCGGGATTTCTTTGGATTCGCGCCTTCACGGCTTTGATGACCACTGGTGTCCGAACAGTACGTGGACGACCGCTTTTCGCTTTATCATCAAATCCACAAACTTCCTGGAATCGTTTAATGGTACGATACACAAACCTTAAAGTTATTTTTAAATTTTGCAGAAGTTCGAAAATGTCAACAGGCGCGTGACCGCAACGGTACAACGCGATTATAGCGACTCTATCTCCTTTTCGTGTCCACTGCATTTTGCAAAATGGCGAAAAGTGTTTAATTATATAATTTTTTTATTCATAAAATATTCATATTTCGAATTCAAGTTAATTTTTTTTCGAAAACATTGTAAATTTGAATTTTTTTGGCATGTGACAATACTTATGAACCGACTACGTAGATTTGGAAGGTTTACGGCACGCCTAACGTGTGATCAGACCACAATGATGTTGATGATAAAGGCAACAATACATCAGCACAAAGAAACCACACGAACCTCCCACCAAAAGTTGGAATCTCCAAGGTTAAGCAGCGCAATGTATCCACGGAACTCTGCCTCGCACGGCTTGTTGGACTGGTCGACGTCTGCGTACATGTGTTTGAGGGTTTGGAGACATTTCGTGAGATTGTCCGTGTTCAGCTTCTGGTCGAACTGCGTGTGCTCGAGGTCGGCGAGGCGGGCGGCGCTGTGCGCGTGGAAGCGAGCGCATTGCTCCACCAGGGTTATTGACTCTGGATATGAAAGTACAATATTTGTAAATAATCTCTCTCTACTCGCGTTTTATTTAGTGGTTGTCGATTTGTAGACATCTAGGTATTTTGCTAAAGATATACTGCATGTAAAAGGACCCAGACCAATGGTCTTATAATATTTTTCAATCCCCACACAAAAGTCATCATCTCCCGAGGCAAAAAAAATATATTTTGTGTGGAGATATTTTTTTTTTTGCGATTACCCGCATTGTCACCATAATAAAAGTTGTTCATATTGGCGAGCCCAACAACTTTTCTAAGATCATTGCTCTGGGTATTTTTACACTCTGTATAAAAAAATATTTTTTAACTCATTTACTGAACACACATTAACATTACAGGATACCCCCTGCGTAATGTTGCTAACATAAAAATAAAATTTCTTTAATACAAATAAAAATCAATAATCCTCTAACATAAATAAATAGGCATCACTGGTTTAGCATAATACATCAGTGGTCACCCTGGTGACTCGATCAGCGAAACAGAAAGGTTAATACGAACTGCGACGGCGTTTTCCTTACCGTGTTATTGTGTATATCAGACACGCAGACAGATATTATGTCAAACGTATAACAGCCCTCTTTTCGCGTTGGGGATTAAAAACAACTTTGACAATGTTATAAAATAGTGGCAGAGGTCAGATAAATAGTGCTTTTATGATTTTTTTAACACCAAGAACAAGGTTTTGACGACCATCCTGCCTGATGTTAAGCAGGTGTTTTAATAGTTCTACTGTCTACTGTGGTTCAGTATATTCGCAAATGGTGAATAAAGGACATCCTTGTGATGATTACCACACGACCTTATAACGGCGACGGGCTCATCACCTATCACGTTGGATTACACGCTTGATGGATATTTGCATAGCAAATCTCTGCCTTTGGGAATAAAAGGCGTGAAGTGATTTTTTTTTATGTGAAAAAGGGAGTTACACCTCTTTCCCTCATAGGGGTTAGGCACTGGAAGTTCTTCATAACTTCACTGGCACCCACTTCTTACCACATGATCGATGGTAAGCCTATAGCCGCCACTAGAGTTCGTTTTTCAATGAAGATTTTAAGATTCCTTACGATTATCGACAAAAATGTGTGAAATCTTATCACTACAAAATCAATCGATAATCAATATTTTAATGCCGATTTCATATAGAGTACAGTACATAATATGAAATACATTACCTGCACAACAAAGCGCCTGCTGGGTGATATCTTTCCGAATGCTGCGAAACCGATCCCAGAGGAAATGAAACCAGTCCGCTAGGGGGATCTGTAAGAAGGAAGGAGTTTATATCTAACTTTTTTTTTAAAAGATTCAATTTTTTTAATAATCTAGTTGACCATAGACTTTTCCAGAATCACAGGGATTACCCCTGTGATTCTAATTGCTTTGCAGGGTGGGTTTTGGGAAACGAAACAAGAAAAAACTCGTTGTCAAACATACCTACTTGTTTATAGTAAATTAATCTACAAGATCCACAAAAAGAAACAGTTAGATCCCGAAATCAACTCCAAAAAACACCCTTACGAATATGCTATTATGACAATAAAGATACCCACAAACGGTATCTTCCACAAGACCGGCAACAAGCACCGTCAAGATTATGTCCTTTTTGAATTGGAGGAACAAAATACATACCCCCTTAGCAATAAACACGTTGTGATTTATACAACGGTTATTACAGGTCTTCTTGAACTGATTATTCCGTATTTGACATACAACTGACAAGTTAATTTGAGCTTTGTGTATCTTCTAAATAGCAATTCCGCCATTATTGGTAAGGCCCTTACAGTGTTATTATCGGCGACGTGCGTCAGCAGGTAGCGGCAGGTGGCGGCGAGCACGCGCGGCGGCCGGAGCTCGTAGCACATGGGGATCTCCTGGTCGGCCGAGCTGCGGCTGTACTGCTTCACGGCGCGCTGCGGACACAGCGAGCCCGGGCTGCCCGGGTAACACTCCAGGCTCATCACCTGCTCACACACAGTAATAGTACATATTATTCGGTGACCATATAAACTCTAATCGAAAACTTTATCATGAGATTTCGTTTTATTATATCTGTAGATGCGACCGGGATAGCAGGAGTGAAAGCGAAGTTTGGTTTAAAGTTTAAACACATCATTATTTACATCTTATAGTTGGCAATTATATATGTGGTCTTACTCGGAGTTCTTCAGTCCATGGGTAAATAGGTATAGGTAATGAACCTAATGAACAAGTGTGCTCCATCGAATACCACAACGCTGCTTAACATCAGACAGTACAACAGAACAAAAACACTTCTTCACAGTGTATTAAAAAAGAAAAGGAGTTTTTCTTGTTACAATATGCAAATATTTAACCACCAACCTAGCAGCAACGATGTGGTCTACGATGGACGCTTGCTATAATTATGTAGATACCTGTTCGAACTGAAAACGCCTAGATTACCAACATATCGAATGTTGGATATAAAGGCATAGGCTGTCCCGGCCTGACAATAACGTGTAAAAGGTAGAGAAGTGACCTGGTGCTCTGCTTGCCGGTGCAGTCGTTCCTTCTCAGGGCACATGTCCCGGCAGGTACCGATGGTGGCGCCGCCTACCTTCACGCGCGACCCCGCGCCGCCCCACGACCGTATGATCCTGACAATGAATGAAAATATTAAAATTACTTGAACTAATGGTACAAGTATAATAAGCAAGGCACCAATGTCATATTTCTAGTGCTTGCATTTTCTATAGACGCATACTTATGGATAATATTTCTGTCCATATTATTACAACAATATGCCTTGTTTTAGAGAAAAACGCATTGCGGTCAACGAGAGGTTTAGAACAATAAGAAAACTACTAATTGGTTTTCTTAGCATCCATTATTTGCAAATCAGGGTGCCATAGCATTATTGGTAATTCACATATTAATAATGGTTTTCTAATTGTTCTAAACCTGCCTCTGATGCTGCTGTTTTTGATGTAAGAACATCACCAACACCATATTTGTTGATGTAATCTAAGTTTGAATGCATGAGTAAAGTAGATCAAAACTAAAATTAAACCAACAGAAAAAAAAATCTGCTCAGAGACAAATTTTTTCTGTTGGTATTTCACTTATGCTGAAATAGTATTTTTGGTTCAGAATAACCCTATTAATCAGCCTCTTTCATTTGAACCACGATTTTCCGGGCCACCCTTTATTATACAAACATGCTTAAAATGTTATCGAAAAAAAAAATTTCAAAAAAAGTTTCATCTATGATACATACAACTGAATATGCAAGCAAAAAAAGAAAAAACATACCTGTCACGAGCATCAAGTGCTCTCCACTGCTCATCAGGTGTGTGACAAGTGCGAGTACTGAGCTGGGCGAGCTCCGTCGCTGCTTCCAATGTGCTCATACTGGTCTGTGTGTTAACCACAACCACAGGAGACTCTACCCCACTTGGTGCTGTAGGCCTGGAAATATGTAACAGTGTTGTGAATTAAAAAAGATTAAAGAAGATTTATAAAGATATGTACTGCTGCCCAAGAAAATGTTTCAATGACACTTGCTGTGCCACTAAAACATTAAGGTTGAGTTGTTATATTGTGACAAGTGAATACTAATCCTTAATGTTTCGAGAACAACAAAGTTCCAAACCAAATTAGCCTAATTTTGCCTGTGATTATAACTGTTGCCATTTAAATTATTTAGCATTACCTCCCTCCTATAGGTATGTAATAAAAATTTTAGTGTCAGAATAAATGTAGCTGCCTTAACATATGTGTAGTTCTGCCAAATGAATGATTCAAAAAACTAGAAACTACTATAAAATTTGGTGTCACAAAACTGACAGGTGCATAGACAACATTCCATTTTTCATTAAAGGTAAAAATCGGTTTAGTTTTCCCATTCAGGATGCTGTACAAAAAATTTCAGTTCTTTCCCACATTTAATTCGGAGAAAATTGAGAAATTATGAAACATCATGTTTCCCATTTGTGAGAGAAAGACTTACTTAGACACTTGTTTCATAGGTGTAGATGCTTTTGGAGGTGTCTTCTTCACTGGTAGTTGTTTTCGCACTTTTAAAACTGGTTTGGGTTTATCTTGCTCCATTGCTGTAAAATTATAAGATTAAATCATATTAACAGAATTTACAACTTGGTGAAATAATTGTAAAAAAATGTAATGACCCAATATAGGTATTGGTAATGAAAAATATTAATACCTTTCTGTCGT
Source organism: Conopomorpha cramerella (assembly GCA_012932125.1). NCBI lineage: Eukaryota > Metazoa > Arthropoda > Insecta > Lepidoptera > Gracillariidae > Conopomorpha > Conopomorpha cramerella. The sequence goes on along the minus strand of SJJU01004394.1, from coordinate 18,980 downwards.
GGTATTCTGTAAGCTGGGCCACCACTCATAGCAGATAGTTCCTCCTCTATATCAGAATCAGGAACCCAGTCGGGGTCTTCCTCCTTCTTGCTGCGACGGCGCCTGGAATAAAACAATTGACGACTATAATACATATTCTTTGTGCAGCTCTAGTCCTTATTGGGGACATTTTGCCTTAAATGCAATGTCAGTGTGAAGGTATTGTAAAAGTATGCAAATTGTTTGACACAGTACAAGATATTATATAAAACTGTTTAATTTAAAGTGTCTTCTCTTGGAATGCAGTATAGGTTGTTTTAAAAAAAATGAACTGCCTTGACAAATTTTAAATACAAAAGTAATAGAAAACATTTGTATTACTTTTGTATTTAAAAAGGAAACATAAGTTATACAAGTTGTAAAAATATTCTCCTACATAATAGAATTTACAATAGGTGCCTATGCCCGTGTATAATATGGCTCCGACAAGCAACCCCCGCAATCTACATATTGGCACCTATCCTATCATTTTGTTTGATATGGTCACCTGCAGTTATGGCCTAAACTGAACTTTGATTAATTTTGCGATATTATGCTTGATATACACATTAAATACAGTATGCATGAATACTTACACCTTAGGCTTTGTTCGAGACACTTCAAACATAAATCCGTCGAAGGCACCAGCATTGAGCACAGCTTTCTCCGCTGATGTTGGAGCATCATATTCAATCATACACATTTGCCGCTTTGGGAATAAACGTATGCGTTGCACTCTACCGAATTTGCTGAAGTGCTTTTTAGCCGTTGCAGCGTCAAACAGTTCCTCCGGAACATTTTCGCACCTAAAAATAACGCATTCTGTCATCACAAAAACAAATGTTTGGATACTAATGATTCGCCAAAAATGTTTGCTAAACTTACGTTACAGAGTTCTTGGTATTGAGATTCAACGGATCAACAACAGGACTTTTCAATTTCTTGACCCGTGGAGATATTGGAGCTTCCATCTCTCAATTTTGAAGATTTTATGGTGTCACAAACACATGGTAAATACCAGGCGTCCTTGATGGCGCGCAATTTCCTGAAGCTAGGAATCGAGTTTACCCTGTCAGAAAAACACACATTTTTACTTATCAACAACGTTTTTGGGTATAATTGCTTTGGAAAAGTTCTGAAATCAGGGTTTATGTAAATATTTTGCAAAAATTCGCCGTTTCGACGCCAAATCCGACCCGTCCGTATTTTGACTTTGACAACTTTGACATTGACAAGAAACAGTTCCGTTGGTAGTTTTTTTAGTGTGCCGTTATGTCTCGGCACAGACTTCAGACAGTACAGCCAAGATAAAATGAGAGTTGTGTTTTGACTCTGATAGTGATAAACGCAGATGTACCCTCATACAAAACACAACTAGACTTGCAAGCCGCGTTGCGCCTTCAGTCTATCTCTTTTCCACCAAAATGTATGGAAAATGACGTACTTACACATTTTACAAGTTTTTTTAATATTATTGTCTCGTTTTATTCTAAACATCATTTTTGGATTGCAATTCTATATAGTTGTATATATATTTACATATTTAAATCTACTTTCGTTGTAAACAATTAACTTTTTACGAACTTTTTATATGATACAAAGTCGGCTTGTACATCTTGCGTGCGAACGTGATAGACTTAAGTAACACAAGTTATGTCACGCACGCGACTTGCACACCTATGGCACGACGGTATTGAATGACCTTCGTGCTGTGTCGAACTCTTTGAACGTAAGTAGGTGTATAACAGCCCACCGGGAGCGAAACACCACTTTATCCATATTTTCAAGGTGTTGATAGCCCAGCGTTTTAAAAATCATGCAAAGTATATTGTTACAAAGTAGGTAAGTATGTACCTTATATTCCAAGTTTCCGGACTGCAGGTACGACAACCGTAATCATAAAAGTATGACTACTAAGGTATGACTGCTTGTGCGCAAGACCATTGACATGGAGGGTTCATACCAATGGTTTTGCGTTCTTCTGATATAAGTAGGTAATATTCTAAGGTTCACAGATATCAGAGAGAAGAGCCACAAGGTAATCCTTACAAAAGATATAAGAAAAAGGCGCACAGAAACTTATTATGCACGATTGAATACTCAAAATATGGTCTGATATCGCTTCCGCAAAAGACAGGAGTTCTTATTTACCTAGTTATTAAAAATAATATACAAAATTTGCATGTGACGAGTGTGTCGGTATCCCAAAGAGTAAGTAATAAGTAATACCTAGTAATTAGTTATATTTGATTATATCTAGCCAAACCTATTCTTTTTATTGCGGCCAAGTATAACATTAATAATAATAATTAGGATTTTTTTAAATTAAGTATTTACATAACACCGCACAGAACGCGCGAATCTTGCGCAGTTGCGGGCCGCGGGTGCCGGATGTAATGACAGTAGCCCCTCACTTTCTAACCGGCAGATTTTGGCCACAGACTCGTGTTTTAGAAGATTAGTGAACATAGTAGTATAGCAATGTCTCAGTACTCCGAAGTGTGCTCAGAAGTTCTTCCCTAGGCAATTAAGTGAGGTAATATAACAATTCATAATGGTATAGTAAGCGTAATGTAGGTACCTACCTACTAAGTATTTAAAAAAAAAACTCTGTAGTAGGTAAATAATCATTTGATCCAAAAAAAATACCAAATCTCACCTAAGAAATCATAGCTTAAATACTTAGGTACCAATCACTTCCTAAAACCTCCAAATATGTAAAGTAACGCAACGGGATTATCAGGTCAATGACTGTCGAAGTGACACACAATGAAACCATAGGATCAGCTGTTCGTTTGACGTCACCGCCATGTATTCGGGTGTCGCATTCCATGCGGTGCGCCTGCGCAAGCCCGCGCCATGTTTGCATCGTGTAGATGTTATATAAAGAAAGTGGTACGCCGCCCGCTGCGGCCGCGCAACGACCTTGCGGGTGAAAGGCGGGTAGGTAAGTAGCTCAGCCGGATCTCGCGCTTCCCACGGACACCCAGTTTAGCTGGATTCACTTCTCAATTGGATGAGGGCGCCACAGTACAGATAGTTGGATTGGAACAGCTAGATATTCCTATATTTTGAGCTTTCATTCAATGCAATGTCTTGAAGCTGAAGATTTTTGTAGTACATGACTGTCTAAAATGTGAATAGGCTTTCGGCGGGCTTTTAATTTTGACCCGTGAACGGTAAACTCCGGGGTGCACTCGTTCTGACTGCGCGACATTACATGACCGGCGTATTAAAGTATGCCTTTCGAACGTCCGCTTCGAACTTGTATAAGATTTCATTCATGGATAATCCGACCCGCTATTGGTATCAATAAAACGCGTTGTCTCGTAAGCTCTTTGGTCTTGCAACAGGTCTAATTTGAAAGAAATAAAAACTTCCTTTACTGAGATTCGATATGGCCTGATTATATATAAAGCCACAGAAGCCTTCGGTTTAATACCACGACTTGCAATCGGAGGTGTGCATGGGTATAGATTCCAGTGGGTCTCTTTTTTAGAAACAAACAGCGGACCCGACTACGTTGTTCTATCTGAACTACCATATAATTTCGAAATAGTATAATTTACCTTGCAAACTTCTTTTTTTATTTCATAAGAACCTTAAGCAAATCAAGAACAGGATTCCAGAGACACAGATGCCATTCTCGACTTATGCGCTTAGCAACACAATATTTAAAAGGAATCATTTGTATATCATAGAAGATATTCAACAGGTACGGAGAACTAAAACATCGTGGTGAATAACTAGCATAAAATGTGTGAATCCGATAGCGAGGCGATGGGCCAGCGGGCCCATATGGGTGATAGATTAGTGCCAGTAACCTATCACGTTTGTTTAAATTGAGATGTGGGATTTTTCTTAGCAAATAAGTCTTCCTACCACGCTTGGAGGCGAGGTTATTTTTATTTATCTACCTTATTTCTATGATTTGACCAGGGGACGCGACCAACAATGGTTTAATGGATATTTGATATAATTTTTCGAGCAAATTTTCTCAGGACATGGAGAATTGATGGTATGCGCAAAATGGCTGGCAGAAGCTGGATGCGAGAAGCCGAAAACAAATCACAGTGGCGTGCAAGTAGGGAATATATTATATTAGATACTGCAGATTAGCTCTCTCTAGATGGCGGTAAATAAATCGCAGAATAAAGTATCTATGTAGGATAACGTTGAGGCGTGTGAACTCTAAAACGGTACAAAATTGTGGCATTTATGTACTAAGTAAATGTATCTATGTAAAATCTAAAGCTTAATGCCCCTTGGGGATCTTTTCACAATCTTGACGTACATGACCTATCGAGCTATATTGTGATGTACCTAGGTAACCCTACTATGGACAGAATATTGCCAACATAATATTTTCATCGTGCTCACAATTCTTTTTCGCCCCCCCCTCAGTTTTAGTGTAAAAGTGCTAATTGAAGACAAGACTGGTGCACTCACGCTTTGCTTACATAAGTTTTAATTAGTCGCGGTACATTTACTACAAAACTCACAACAGTAGACTCAGGTAATTACTTATAATGGCAGCACTAGGTAGTTATTTTGCGTAAATGTTTGCTTACCAATATCAGTCTAATCGATCTTGAAAGTTTAATAAATTTTCATCGAAATTGTGTTTTCAACGTGGTTGGTATGAAAATTAGTAATAAGCATTTAAAACAACAATTTTCGTTACTGATAGCTGTTTACTACTAGGTATACCCCGGCGGTGAAACCCACAGTTTATGTCGTTCCCGTGGGAATTTAGAAAATAAGTCATAGCTTGTGTTATTGCGACGTTTAAGCATGTAAAGTTTAATTATAAACCTATGAGTATTTTTCGCAGGTAACAAACATCCAACCATAATTGTGGCCATGAGAGCCAGAGCGACCTAACTGCACAAACAAAAGTTTACAGTATTAAGGAAAAACTAGAAGCCACGATTTCAAATATTTGTAACTTTAGTAAATAAATGTATTAAATATTTTTTCGCGTCTGTGGTCCAGTTGTTGGTCGAGTCCGACTACTGGACGTGTACCAATGGGACTCTTTTTCAGAGCTGTTGTACGCAACGCAACGCTCGTACGATGAAGGACAACATTGTGATGAAACCCGCACACCACAAGGTGTGTGAACCTTATAACGGCGATGGGCTCACCCCCTGTCACGCTGGGTTAAATACGCTTCGTGAACCGTGGGCATTTGCTTATTAAAGCAAGTGCCTCTGCACCGCTTTGGAATTAAAAGGAGTGAAGTGTATTTATTTTTTTTTCTTTTAAATATTTTTTGTACAATTTTTAGGCCACTATGGCAGTATGAGGTTTACAATAGTTTGCACGAATAAAATTAAAAAAAGAAAAATGCAGTTATGCCGCTCTGGCTCTCATGGCCTCAATTTATATTAGTAATATTAAAGAAAATTTAAAAATTCTATCTACACACATCAAAAGTGTCTAGGGATCAAGTACATTTTAGAAGATTGCAATCAAGAATATTTTTTACAAAAACTGAATTCATTCATAATTTATTCAAAATGTGGTGATAAGTCATTGATACAGGCATGGGGAAATAGGTAGGAGACCAATCCAGAAGATTAGATTTGATTTAAATAAATTACATTTTTAGAGCTAAAAATGTTCTTGATCCCTGAGACACTTTTGATGTTTGTAGTTTAATTTAGCGTATATAGCGGAATTTGTAATTCTACCACACACCTTAACAGAAAGTAAATTAGCATTATGTCCACAGCAGCAGCAGTTTCATTTCAAAGAAACAAGTGTTATAATTTCGTTAATAATAAGGGGAACAGTTTCTTATGCAGTGCTTATTATAATTCAAATCATGATTTCCTTTAACAGGTAAATCAACATTGTGAGGAAAACCGCAAGGGCGTGAACACCATTCTAACATACCTGCGTGAACGCTGTACGGGGATAGACCTAAAACTTCTGTAGGCTTTCTTACCGAAACGGAGCTTTAGCTAACATTAGCTGTGCAAACCTCTGCCTGCCTTTTTCTCTACATTTATTGTTAGAAAGAACTCTAGATACCTATTCCTAATCAACTATTTAAATAAGTAATGTAACAAGTGTGCCACGTGGGTCGGTACCAAATTTTCTGCATAGCGTTTGTTCAGATTATATGGTAAGTAGGTACTTGAATTGCATTTATGACATTTTGGCAGAACGATTCTTTTGCTTGCCGACTGTGGCGTGGCGCTGGCGCGGCGTCGTTCGCGAACCCGGATGCTCTGGGATGACGTAACACAGCCTTCACCGCCCCCCCGCGCCGCCCGCCCGCCATCACCCGCGCCCGCCCGCCCCTCGCGCCACGTCTGCTTCACCGTCTGCAACAACCTGACTCGATATCGAAAACTTTTTGTATATCTTTTACATGTCTTATTATGTTGTTCTTTAAGCGTCAAGAATTGTGGTGACGAAATAAATAGGTATACATAGTTTTAACGTGACTATTGGAAATTGAAGTTCTGAGGCAATGTTTTCGGACATATCCTTCTCGGCACATCTAACCTAAATCATAATATAAAAAAATCCAGTGTCATGATGTTTGTTCCCAATGAACTCTTCACCAAGGCTACCAATATTCACAAAAGTTGGCATTTATATGTAATTTTGTCCAATTTGAGAGAGGATAGTTTATATTTCGTGACATCCACTGCTGGGCACAGGCCACCCTGGAGGTTATACTAATTTTATATTCATACTAATAGTTAAGACAGGACAACGTCTGTCCAGTCCACTAGTTATAGATAGATAGATATAAATTCTTCAAGAAATCTACATTAAATTCCTACAATTAACTTGTCTAAAGAGACCGATAGCAATTATTTGATGCAATAAAATGTCGTTTTAGCTGTTCCGCAAAAAGAGCAATATACCTAAGTAACGGTCTGTGCTTGATAAAAAATAACTAAATAATTACTTAATTAGTTAACTTGCTAACGCATTCGGTAGATACAACAAATATAAGAATTGTGAAGTTCATTCGAATTGACACGGTCTGGTGGCTCGGCGGGAGGAACATTTCATGCGGACAGTGGTGGTATTATTATTTTAATTAAATTATTATCTTAAAATAGGTATATTTTTTTCCTTGATTGTGTTAGGGATTGTTTGCCGATTATAATGACATTGGAACTATGCAGCCATTACGTGTATTCCATTAACGGTTCGAATTTATAACAATCTCCAATATGAATGAATGAATGAATATACTCTTTATTGCACACTGTACATTACAAATATAAAAAATACAATGGAAAAATTGCAAAAGGCCACCTTATCGCTCATAGCGATTTCTTCCAGGTAAACCAATATGCCAAGATGTTTAGAAATAGAACTTACTTAAAAGGTAACCCTACTGGTACTTATATAAAATATTTAACAATGCTATACAATATCTCCGATCAGCGGAAGCTGAATAATCCAAAATGCAGTCATACATATTTTACATGACAATGCGAGTCTTGAATGCACCCAGTCAAATTGTTCCCAAATCGAATTTTAATGATTCACAAGTGATATAGTTACCTACATGACGATAACAATGTTTCAAAATAAGTCCTTCTGATTCGGTCGGTGAAATTGGCGCATCACGCAACAAGGTGATTCACAAACATACAGGGCTGACCGCATTTTCTTACTGCATGTTATGTTTATGTAGATACTTTGTCATGGGTGTTTTGGTCTTAATTCAAGACCAGGCTATTCTGGTCTTGTACAGGACTCATCTGACAGACCAGCTCGTGAGTCAAGTTCCCGGAACATGCTCGTTCCATCACAAAGAGAATGCCACAACACACTGTTAATACACACGTCTGATTTATCTACAAGCGTGCGATAAAATTTAATTTGATCATCACTATAACTCATCAAGTTGACAAAGGCCTTTGTGCTAGGTCCTCAACGTTTATATTAGCGATTTGGTGATATGATAACAAACGTAAAGATACTACTTCTTGGTATTTCAGGTCTTATAGATTTACATATCTATATGTATATACCTAGATACATTTAAACATAGCTTAAATTTATAGCATCCACCGTAATAGTCGCCATATTTAGTCTTTGGAGATACCTTTTTACTTGTGTACTGACAAAAGAGGTTAGGAGAAGTTGCAAGGGTATCGTTTTATTAATATAAAAATGTCCGAAATAGTCCTAGATTGTATTTCAGTAATAGGTACAAGCAGATAATTATATTTTAGACGTGCACGGGATAATTACATGCGCAACGGGGCTAGGGATTGCATATTTTATAGGTCTTAGATATTTAATAACGTGCAGGTACTGCTAAGGAAATCACGTATTTTCAGTAGGTATAGTTCAATTTGTCTAGTATTAGAAAAATAATCTCTTTTTCCTGTTGATGACGATGTTGATGATTCCTACGTTATTTCAATTGGAAAACATTGCGAAGGTGTCAGCTGAATCTAGCTATTGCTACGTAATTGACTAAAAAATGTCAGAACGAAGCAAGTATTGTTATATTCATGTGGGTAATAAATAATCGCGAATCCAGTGTCGAGGTGAACGACCGCCAAACTGTGCGCGGCCATCTTTATTCGTCACGGCGCGCGCTTCGCGTTCGCGGTATCTCCTCCGACTCTGCTCCGCTCGCATCACTGAATGGCATTTGGACCGGCGGCGGCGGCGGCGGCTATCCGGCACATAGCAACAGAAAGACTTTCACGAGCGGCTTGCCGCGGCCCGACAATGACCTCAGATTACTCCGCAGTAAAGCTTCCATAAGTGTTCTATGTATGTATGTGTAAAAGAATACTTATCGTTTCACAGCAACAATATAACAAACCAATTTACTTAGCGAAATAACCCATAGTTAAAACTACACGGACAAGCAAGGAAGGTTGCATATTTCGTCATTCGCTTGCGATCAACAAAATGCATGATCGATGAGTCATAAAAAACGTTTCAAAATAAAGCGGCATTTTTGTAGGAGCAATAGAATGCCGATAAATGGCGGGCTTTTGAACGAACGGGTCTCTGGGCGCGGCGACTGACAGGTCGCTCCGTGAGTCATAGAGCTCGCTGCCCGCCGACCATACTATCCATCTCTTGACACACAGGATACTTTTAAAAAACAACATTGTACATATTGTTCATACAGGTTTAGACACGTTGACGATTATCGTACCCAGAATAGTCCGTATTTTTATTTTTCCAATTATTTGACATTGAGCTGGGATCTTCTTATCAGTTCTTCGCGCCAGGATAAAGACCCCTTTCCGAACTGAAGTTGCTACTTTTGAAAAGGTATAGGTACATGTTTCCAATTTAAGGAATGTACTTGTACTTTATGAAAAAAATATTAATAATTATTGTAATTTAGATACAATATCTGAATATATTTGGGAGTTGTATTAAATGAAACAATGTAAGTATTGTAAAACGTAAACGTAACTAAAGCTAACTATTATATCTTATACCGTTGTTAAAAACGAAAACATAACAAAATCCCAGCTAAATCAGACAATATCAATAATATCCTACCAAATAATGTAAACGTAAAAGGTTGTATGGGTTTTTCTTAACACTTTCACGCAGAAACTACTGATAGTTGAATTTGAATGAAACATTACAATAATTTAATAGGTATGTACATCGGAATATAACACAGGCTATTTTTATCCCCAAATTCCCACAGAAAAGGGGTAATCTGCTGATAAAAGCCTCTGGGGTACAGCCAGTGATACCATAACGGCAGGAATAAACCTACGAATAACTACGAGAGCGGCTACGCGGACAATCGTAGCAGGATACCACACCCTTATAAAAGACATCAACGCGATATCATCACTTGACTCGACCTGACATGCGGTTTATAACGTAACATTTTATTTGTCGAGCTTTTTAATATAAGAATCAACAATAATAATAATATGTTGATTATGCATCTACATCTACATCTACCTATTTCTTACGCAGTCAGTGACTGTTTAATTTTATTATTATTATAGGTTTTCGAGAAATGACCTTGAACTCAGACATTTAAAATTTATGGAATAGAAATTGTATATAGTATTAACACGATTTTTACGTTACATAGGCCTTAAACATGTGAATGGCTTCACTAATTATGGTAAATGCAGCACTTTTGAAGTTACAGCTACTGATTAAGTTGACAGGAGAAGCCTAACGTGCCGTATATTAATTCAGTAAAGCCTTTCTCTATAAAATTGTGTTTCTATTGTAATACATACATGTAACCTATGCTTATTAGTGCAGACAAGAGACAAATTAATGTACCTATAGAAAAAAGTATACAAAAGATACATAAGTCATGTTGTTACTTGAGTTCGCGCCAAAACACAAGTTACTTAACTATCAAAGCGTTACATACACGATCGTGTGCCGTGTGACAGCGGTCATTCGAGTGTTGGAGTGCAATATCCTCTGGCCTGGTGGAGGAGCAGAGCCTGGGCTGGCGGCGGCGGGGGGCGGCGCCCGTCGCGACGCCCCACGCCCCCGCCCCGCCCAGACAGCCATCACTTTGCCGCGCTTTTTTTTTCCCAATCACGAATGCGTCATGCCAAATGTGTTGCTAAACAGCACCGCGCCACGGCGTTGTTGTGTCATATCTATGTGACTAATCGTGTCATTGATAGAAACGGAACCGACCGGCCGACAGGCATACCTCGCGGACGCAATCTATGTGGAAACACATCATCGACATCAGTCAATAGTGTGCTCGTAATTTCAGATACATGTATTACATGCACGATAAGTAATCTGCTTACGTAATGCCGACGGTAGTGTCTCACAAGTGGATGCCGAATCGGCGGCGTTCAACACAGGTGAGTTCATTTTGTGTGTAAAATGAAAAACTGTACAAAAAGAGATAATTCGAGCCTTCGAAGGAAGTTATTATTAATATATTGAAATAAACATTAAAATAGTAATTAGTTGCGAACTACAGTCTTCGCGCATCATTAGGTAGAAAACTGGTGTCAGAAAGTGAAGCCAAATAGGTACTGCCTGACTAATAAAAAAAACAGGTTTTACTGTTCTAAAATAAATCCAAACTCAATACAATGGTCACATTCAAAGGCAATGTTGTCCCACACGAAGCCGCCTCGTAGATAAACATCGAAATGGGCCTACTTTACTGACAAGTAATAGCAGTACCTCGGCAAATGTCTCCTCGCTAACTATATTGTCACGGATTAAATTCTTTACCTACGCGAAACACAACAAAGAAGATGTAGGCGATGTTTAGATGATTATGATATTTTAGTTCTGTAATATGCCCCGACAAAATGTTTCAGTATAACTAGAATTAACGCTACGTAGGTCAGCTAAGACGACGACGTTCCTATGGTCATGTTTTCTGACCATAAATTTCCTATGTTATTTAAGTAGCTTCTGGAATGTGTATTGCCCAAATCGGCCCAGTAAATCCTAATGAATTCAATCAAAAAATAAAATATTTCCTATGTAACCTTTTGTACAGAAATAGAATTAAAACCTCTTAATAATAACACTGCCACACTCTTATTACTAGGATAGACTGTAGAAAAAAATAAGTTTTCCTATCGACAGGTGGAATGTACAAGAGAGGGTTAAGTACTTTTTGTAACACAGTAAGAAGTAATACAATTGATCTATGAACGTCGTGGTTGTGGTAAAAAAAAATGTGCCGTACTTAAGTGGATTCCCACCGTAAAGGTTATCTACATTTTTAAATAATTATCAATGTAAGAAGAGTAGGCTTAAACTTTGGTGGTATTCGTAAAGTTAGAATAGCGTTACTGGGCTGCTAGTGATGTTATACGGAAAAACTGGTCAATATTCATCATCATCATCATCATTGATATACGACAACTAGCGATAGTTGTAACATTTTTATTAATTACAGATATTTATTATACTTACAGTAAGAACACATACTAATAATACACGTATTGTCAAAAAAGGTAAGCAGATACCGTCAATGAAAAGTGGACGTTTTTATGGTCCCGGCGGATTAATTTATACGAACTTTACAACTAATACTTTTAACGAAAAGGTATCTTTACTACAACTGGAATAGTATACTAAGTGTAAAATCAACAAAACATACCGCGATAAAATAGCACGCCCAGTGAATGATCCATTGTAGAAACCACCAATAGCGAGCATTATCTCAATAAACTATTAAATAACCAGAATAATTTCATTGTTTCGATACGTAAGTTTAGTTCTCAAATAAACGCATTCGTTACCGCTGAGAACTTAGCTAATGTAGAGACACGATACACATGGCTCTGGATATTCCTCAAGCCAAGATAAACTCTATAAAAGTGGGCACCGTAAGCGGTGAACCGTGTCGCTTGACTCGCTCGTGCTGTACGATTCCTAGACACAATAGCTCATGTTCAACAGTTTTTCCTGTTACCATAGACAAGGTCATAAACATGGCTGTGGGCGCTTCCATTCATCTTCCCATCGGGCATACCATCTCAAATATGTTTCAACAGGCTAATAGGCGAATAACCCTAAAGAGGTTAGATAGTTTCATCGTTTACTACGTTCAAGTAGTCAATACTTTTTAGGTGGTGTGTAAATGTAGGCACATTTGAATCTAATTATTTTTGTTAGAATTAGGCAGACACCATGTCCACATCTCACCATGGGACCCAACGTGATAGGTGAACAGGCTATCGCTCTACTCTAGGTTTTCTCATGACAGTTTTTGTATCCTAATAGCTATATTATATATTTTTTGTATTTTTATTTATACAGACATAATTCATACAAAACGACCGCTTATCTCGTCTTATCTAACTTAAATTAAACAAAATAAACACTTTGTATTTCTTTATGTATTTTGTATAGTTAGCTTTCCAGTAGAGCATTATTTAAATGATACGTTAATACGTTGCAATAAATGACATTAGTACGTACGGCCCGGGTACCGTAATATTGGTCTAAACAGTAGTCGTTAAGGTCTGTTAGGGGCTCTTGGAATACTTAAACATTTTTGAAAATAAAAACTTGCTTGACTGTTGCTCTCCTTTAATAGTTCGAGGGTTGGAGGGCTGTCGCACCTGTAACAGCGACATAATCGATTCTCAAAAAGCAAACCATCCGTTCTCCCAAGCATCAAGTTTGGATAACACAGGGATAAACTCTACTCAGAAGAAACACACGCCTCGGGTGCGGGAATACAACCAGTTCCAGGCTCCCTTAGTAAAAGTAGTCGAATACTTCTAATATGCACGGCATTGGATCCATTGGGGCTAGCGTTATTATTGTATTGTTTCAGTACAATATTTGATGTATAATTTAAATCAGACAGAATCAGGTCCTATCCTTATCGCGAAAAAAATAACGATAATAAGGAAAATCACTACACTACTCTACTTAACTCTTAACACTATTCGTAGGTATTTATAAATATTAGTACCTATCACAGTTAGAGAATTGGTGAATCGTTGTGTGAAATAAAAACGGTAAAAAGAAGAGGAAATCACTTACCAATTTAAACAGGCTACCGACAGTTTGTGGGCTGATCACCATTTTCGACAATACAATGGAAAATAAAATATGTAAGTAATAAAAATAATACATGATGGTTTGGTGCCATCATAATAAAATTTGAATAAAAAACACCTTCTATAACGGCGACGTAAAATCAGATTAAATATGAAAAAAATATGTCAATTTTCGATAGAAAATACAATGACTTATTAATAAAAAAAACGGGTACGAAGCTTAACCCTAATAAAGTTTAAGCAGAACTAGGGGAATAATTTATTATATATTTTGCCGTACCTTTGCTACGTAGAAACTTAACAACTACTGCACGGATTCAGATAATTATTTCACCATTAGATTGCTACTGAGTAACATAGCTTATTTATATACCCATATTCTCGGAACTCAATAAACTTGATTAACAGCGGGCTGGGCTATTCACAGTTTATCCCGTTCTCACGGTAATTTTGGGATAAAATATACCCTATTACAGATTTCCATTCCATTCAGTAGTTTTCGCGTAAAAGCGTGATAGACAAATTCACATTTAAGTATAATCAGTGGACAGTTGCGCAGTTTTAGTATTAATTTCTATTAAAAAATACTATCAACAAGTTTTAGAAGCATACCTACCTCCAAAAGTTTACGTTTTCTCATATAAACTTCTATTCCCCTAGGTAACGAATTAAAAAAAAATTCTTATTTTACGTAAAAAGAACATTTGTGCAAAATTTCAGTGTTCTAGAGTCAAGGGTTTGAGCTGGGCGTTGATGAATGAATGATTCATTCATCAGTGAATGAATAAGTCAGGAGTTTGAGTTTCATTATATAGGTAGTAGGATGACCAGTCGATGAACGGCTGTTGGACTAACACTACACCTATCATCATCATCATCATCATCATCATCAGCCCATACTTGTCCACTGCTGGACATAGGCCTCTCCAATTGCACGCCACTGTGATCTGTTTTCGGCTTCTCGCATCCAGCTTCTGCCATCCATCTTGCGTATATCATCAGTCCACCTTGCCTGAGGGCGTCCTTCACTCCGTTTGCCGAGACGCGGTCTCCACTCGAGAACTCGTTTTCCCCAACGGTCATCGGTTCTACGGCATATATGGCCGGCCCACTGCCACTTCAGCTTGCTAAAACGATGAGCTATGTCGATGACCTTGGTTCTCTGTCGGATTACTTCATTTCTGATTCGATCCTTCAGAGAAACGCCGAGCATAGCCCTTTCCATAGCACGCTGTGCGACTTTGAGCTTGTGGCCCAGCCGTGCCGTCAGTGTCCACGTCTCAGCTTCGTATGTCATTACAGGTAGGACACACTGATTGAAGACCTTTGTCTTCAGGCACTGTGGGATCGCTGATGTTAAGACTCGACGTAACTTCCCAAATGCTGCACAACCCAGCCGAATTCTTCTGTTCACCTCGTCCTCGAAGTGTTTCTACCCAACTGCAATGTCTGCCCAAGGTATACGTATTTTTTAACAACTTCGAGAACGGTGCCGTGTACTGAAATCGGTTCCGGTAGAACATGGTCATTGAACATGACCTTGGTTTTATCCAAGTTCATCCGTAGGCCGATCCGTAGAGAAGAATCAGCTAGGTCATTCAGCATCAGTTGAAGTTCCTGCAGCGTTTCTGCCATGATGACGATGTCGTCTGCAAATCGCAAGTGAGAGATGTGCTCGCCATTGATGTTGATGCGACGTCCTTTCCAATGCAGCGTCTTGAACATATCCTCCATTGCATTTGTGAACAATTTCGGGGAAATAACATCCCCTTGTCTCACTCCTCGATGCAATGGTATGGGACGTGTCTGCTGATTTTGTACTTGGACGGACATGGTGGCAGCCTCGTAGAGGCAGCTTATCACTTGGATGTATCGCCAGTCAACTTGGCAACGCTGCAGAGACTCCAGAACGGACCAGATCTCAACCGAGTCAAAGGCCTTCTCATAGTCCACGAATGCTAGACACAGGGGCAGAATATATTCTTCAGTTTTTGCTATGATCTGCCGCACTGTGTGGATGTGGTCTATGGTGCCATAACCGCTCCGAAATCCAGCCTGTTCCGGAGGTTGAAATTCGTCGAGTCTTCGCGCAAGACGGTTTGTGATCACTCTTGAGAACAGCTTGTAGACGTGTCTTAGAAGAGAAATGGGTCGATAGTTCTTCAACAGGGTTTTGTCTCCCTTTTTGAAGAACAGGACGACCACACTTCTACTCCACGCCTCCGGAGTTCTTCCTTCGAAAAGGACAGCGTTAAAAAGCTTTTGGAGCTCCCTCAATATCGGTTTACCTCCAGCCTTTAACAGTTCTGTTGTAACGCCATCCTCTCCTGGAGGATGGCGTTTAGCTTTTCCGTTTTTGAGCTGTCTAAGAGCGATCTCAATTTCGCCAGTACTGACTTCTGGCAGGTCTTCGGTGAAGTGGCGTGTCAATGTGGCTCTAGAGTCATGACGAGATGCATGCGATGCGTACAACCGGCCATAGAAGTCTTCAACCTCCGAAAGGACTGACGGCTTCGAAGTGACGACTTCTCCACTTGCTGTGGTCAATTTCGCAAGGTGGCTTCTTCCAAGAGATTGTACGAACACTTTTGACCCCCGATTCTGCTCAATCGCTCTTTCTATTGAAAGAGTAATGTAGCATCGGAGGTCGCGCCGCACGTGCTTACTAATCTCCTGGTTTAGAGCCCGCCTTGCGGTCGAAGTGACGGGTGGATTCTCACGTCGTTCCTTCATCAGCCGTAAAGTCTCTCCGGAAAGCTTTGACTTCCTGCCCTTACGCTGCATTTCACAAAATCTCGTACCCTCTTCCCTGAGGACCCGAGTCACATTATCGAGGTTCTTGTTCACGTCTGCTGCGGTTTCCACGGCAACGAATCGGTTCTCCAAACTTAGCTGGAAAGCTTCGGATCCCATTATAGTTTGGAGCATGGTTGGTTGGAGCCTGGCTTTCATCAGACGGACACGCTCAGCCTTAAAGTTGATATTCAGAGAGCCTCTGACTAGTCGGTGATCGCTACCGGTATTAAACCTGTTGATCACAGAGACGTCTCTGATTATGTGCTTTTTGTTCGTCATGATGAAATCGATCTCATTTTTGGTCATAGTATCGGGGCTTTGCCAGGTCCACTTCCTTTGGGCCTTTTTCTTAAACCACGAGTTCATTAGAAATAGCCCCTCTCGTTCGAGGAAGTTTACTAGCATTTGCCCCTATGATTCCTTGCTCCAAATCCATGGGATCCTACTGCCGATTCATTGCAATTCTGTACTCCCACTTTAGCGTTAAAGTCCCCCATAACAACGCTGTAATGTGTCTTAGTAGTGGAGTGGAGGCCCTTCGATATATCATCGAACAGGCCCTCCACCTCATCGTCCGAGTGTGTCGAGGTCGGTGCATACACTTGTACCACTGTCAGGCTATACCTCTCGGTAAGTTTTATGACAAGGTATGCTACCCTGTTGGACACACTAGACACTTCCACAACGTTGTTACACAGCGACTTATTCACAAGAAACCCAACGCCGCCTTGGGATTGTTGGTCTCCCTCGCGGAAGTACATTAGGTGGCCCGATTTGAGGGTAATGGTGTCCTCTCCCTCTCTTCGGACTTCGCTTAGTCCCAATATGTGCCACCTAATTTTCCCAAGTTCCACCTCGAGTTGTGCCAGATGCGAGTCAAGCCGTAGCGTGCGTCCGTTGTACGTCGCCAGGGTCAGTTGTTTGTGGTGGCCTCCCATAACCCGGAGTTTCTTCGCACCCCCTGCTCCGCCGTTACCGTGGTCGCCACCGTGACCAGGAATAGCGGAGCCGCCGGGAACTGGGGGCCGTGGCCCTTTTGTGCTCATTGTTTGGAGGTAAATGCCCATAATCGCCACGCTGGGCAGGCGGGTTGGCGATCGCAGTGGGGGTGTGGTTTAACTCACAGAGAGCGCTGCTGCCCGTCCTCTGGAGGGTTCCCTCGGTCGTCTCTTACGACCCCCATAGCGGGAAAAGTTTGGCTGGGGTGGTGACACATGTATTCTATTCGCCGTCACCACACGGCCAAGCTGAATGCTTATCTTTGATTAATTCGCGCCGTAATATTCGTTTTAAACTTTTAGCCACCTAAATAAGGTACTTAATGAACAAGTGTGCTCCATGGTAGACCACATCGCTGCTTAACATCAGGCGGGATGGTGGTCAAACGCTAGTTGATTGTGTTTAACAAAAAATGGTGTATGTAAAGATCTAGAGCCGTACCGCTCCATGCTGTCGGCGCGGCGCTGCGG
Organism: Conopomorpha cramerella; assembly: GCA_012932125.1. Taxonomy (NCBI): domain Eukaryota; kingdom Metazoa; phylum Arthropoda; class Insecta; order Lepidoptera; family Gracillariidae; genus Conopomorpha; species Conopomorpha cramerella. Next base: position 1,195 of record SJJU01004394.1, on the reverse strand, counting down.
CGAGCTGGTGCGGCAGTTCCGCGCCGAGCACGGGCGCCTGCTGCACCCCGCCGCGCCCCCGCCCCTCGCCGCCGCCGCGCAGCTCGGCCTGCAGGCGCTCAACACGCCATATCCTTTACATATACTGCGGGCTAGCTCCCCGACGTCTCCTCACTCAGCCACAGCCTTATCTACTACTACTACACACACACACGCGCGCGCGCAGCAGAGCTCTACACGCCATATACTTTATATTACCTTCACATACCTGCTGCTGCACACGCAGCGTTTATACTGCGTGTAAAAGGACCCTGGCCAATGGTGTAGATGAATTTTTTTTTCGCATTTCCCCGCAATGTGGCCGTAGTATAAGTTGTTCATATTGACGAAACCAACAACGTTTCTAAAACCATTTTTCGGGGTCCTCTTACACGCAGTATACATACCATACCTACTGCTACACGCGCTCTATATTCTACCTACTCTACTATTTTTCAAACTGCACTGCACTATCTGCTCTATTAGATGATGAAAATACACTTTCCGCCTTTTAATCAAAGGCACTTGCTAAGCAATTACCACGGTTCACACGCGCGTATTTAACCCAACGTGACAGGAGGTGAGCCCATCGCCGTTATAGGGGTCACACACCTTGAGGTGGGCGGGTACTATACAGGTGACAGGTAACCGGTGTAATTCGTTAGTGTTACGTTACAATTGTCTTGTGTATCTTTTACGTGAACCGATAGTGACATAAAGAAAAAATATTTTCGATCAAAGTCAAAATTTCATCGTTATAAGTGCTGTAACATACAGACATAGACAAAGCTTGATGAACGTCATTTATGACTTTAAAAACAAAAGTAATCGTCCCCGGTTCGAAATTTATTTTACTGACCAGAAGAACCGGGAAGTAAGTGGCATCTTTTCAAATCGCCAAAGTTTACTGCTAAGTGTGCTTAGTCTTTATGGTGAAACGATGTATCGTACAAAAGAAGTTGTGCAAAAGAGATCCTTGACTCCGGGAGCACTCAGTGCAGCTCGGAGACGACCCGGTCCCCCCTGTGTCCGGCGTGCGCCCCCCCCCTCTCCCAGCTGGCGGCGCGCCTCACGCACGCGCACTGCACGCACTCGCGCCTCGCCTGCCGCATCTCCCGCCGGCCCATGGACGAGCACAACCAGCCCATGGTGCTGCCCAACGGACAGGTCTACGGTG
>SJJU01004393.1:0-11483 GCA_012932125.1 Conopomorpha cramerella | reverse complement strand
CAAAGGATCGACTCTTTTCGAACCCTCCCTGATACAAATACAAAATGCATAATTACACTAGAGCAATGTTTTCTGTATAATGTAATTGTGTTTTTGGACGTTGTTGGTTCCCATCGCGGCCGCCGGCGGCGGTCCGGCCCGCCGCGCCGCCGAGATTAAAAATGGCTTCTATTCTTTCTAATGCATGCAACTGGTTGTGTATGGACCGGGGCCAGCCAGTTGAAAAGTGAAATTTACAATACATTAGTTTCTACTTCTGCCTTTGTGATGGGACTCGAAGCTTCATGCGACCGTGTGACGTGATGTATGAGCTGCATAAACGATGTGTGGGTATATTTCTTTATTCAGATGACGAGATAAACCGAAATATGGTTTTATTACATGATGTTGCATTGTGTTGGTTCCATCTGAGCCGCGCACTGTCCCGTCATCTTGATACATGATAGAGAAACTGTCTGCCTGACATACCAGCGCGAGTAGATCACAAACTATTACAGTTGCACACAACTTTCATTTAAAAAGTAGTTTTGAACATTGAGACAAGGTTTTGGAGATTTCAAATAGCGGGTAGTAACAGAAGCTGGTGATGTGGTTCATCAATTTGTGACATTAATGTTTGTTGTGTGAAATAAGTAAGCGGAAATCAATTTAGTGTGCAATACTCAGTTGTCAATGCACGTGGCCATGCGGAGCTTGTGCGCGAGTGTGGGACGCCAGGCGGGGGCGGTAGGTACACAATAATTGCATGAAAAATGACTTTGAAGACTTCCGCGAGATTATAAACATTATTTATATTTACTTAATTAAATTGATATATGACGGCATTAGTATGTTGCAACTACAATAACTTAAAGAAAAAAAGAACCGACTTCAACTAGTAAAATTTGACATACATATATGTGGTTTTCTCGTAGATGCCATTGTCGGAACTGAACCAAATTTATATAGGACCAAACGGGAAGCAGCCAGCTTTCAAATTAGAAAAAAAAACATCCAAATCGGTTCACCCAGGCGAAAGTTCTGAGGTAACAAACATAAAAAAAATATAGACGAATTGAGAACCTCCTCCTTTTTTGAAGTCGGTTAAAAAGAAACAAACAACTGCAGGATTATTAAGTGCGCGTATTCTAAAAAAAACTACACGCTTTCTAAAAATATAGGCGGTGTTCACTGTTGTGCCAAATTCAAGGAAAAGGCTTAAGTAGGCGATACCGTTCGCAAGTCGCAGGAAGTGACGTAGTCTCTCCGCTTTCGGAAGACTCGCTCCAGGTCCCACCGGAAGCATTCAGTTCAAGGGCTTCGCGAAATTCACAAAAGGGAAATGACGTGGGATTTTTTTTTGTCGGTTCCGCAGTTCTGCACCTTTTTTCGTGGGAATGTTTCCTCCTAATTTATGGGAGGTAGAAAGCATTTTGTACAAGCTTGAAGTATTTTTTGTTCATCATAATCATGTATAAGGGAAGTTGTTCAGGAATGAAACGTGACAAAACACAATACATCCCCATACTACTGTCTTCATATTTGTCCGTATTTTTTTTCCTATTTCATCTCGGAAACCTTCAACAAGCGTAATCCAGCTATTACTCCCTGATCTCCAGAAATCCACTTCCCTTCCGATATAAAACAGAAAAATAACTTCAAGGAAAATTGTTGACCGAAATCCATTTATCTCACTCGCACTCGTGACGGCGTCTCACTCGTGCGCCAAGTCACCACCTCCCTACATCAGTGCTACATGAAGCATATGATTCGTTGCTTCGCATAGGGATTGCAGATGATGTGAAAAGTGGCATGAAATTACAGCCATGTTGGCGAATAACCAGTTTTGCGCGGTGACAGCAGCAACGCACGCGAGCCCCAAAATCATTGGCGTACGCTCTAATGTCGCAGTCAAATTTCATTTTCCGAAATCCACCCTAATTGGATAGGTGGTTATATATATTTTAATCTTATGGCTGCAGTAACAGAGGAAACGCATGACGCTTTTGATTAGCATTTTATCTCAAATGTCCCATCTCCCTATTACGGTTTATAAGAAAATCTCTCGTTACGTCAAATTACACGATTCATATTCAAAAATGTAAAGTAATGGCGGACGTTTTTCAAAATATAATGAGACAGAAGTATCAACATCAGAGCCGTGTACAAAGTACAGTCGCGGCCTGGGGCGGGTGTGCGCTGCCATTTTCTATTGATCTACGTATTCTTAAGAAGCAGCAACTAATTTACTTATTGTAATTTGTGAATTTTTCACCAGAGACACGTTTTGTGGTCCAGTTCTGCTTAATCTCTGTTTCCGTGTATCCACAGTACCTGTGCGTGTCAGCAATATCTGGGGCCAACCTATCAACTTTTAACTACGATCCTTTTTACATAATTTTAGACAGTGTCTTATAAAATTCTTATCAAGATGGGCACAGTTCCGGCTATGGTGCGTTCCACAAATTGAAAGATAATCTGACCTTCCCTTGGTCCAAAGTTCACCACGAGGCAGTTGGTTATATATCGATGTTTGTTAACTTTCCGTAAGCTCGCCGAACATTAGGGTTGTCTTATCTCCTAACTCGTTATTTGTTGGGGGTGGCTGTTGAAACGTTTTAGAAGATTGAGTCGAGTTTAAATGAACCCCAAAGTAAAAACAATCCCTTTCACCTTTCCGCCACAATTCACCTTAAAGCAAAGAAACTTTGTCAATACAGTTGTCGTTTCTTCATTCTGAATTGGAACTCAACTAACATTAACCAACTTTATAACAAACAAAACTATGCTACGGCTATTTATAGTGGAATCGATTTACAGATGTTGACAAGTCCAACTGTACATTTCCTTTTGTGCGTTGAGCGAGTCGTTTGTGTACGATATTCAGACGTGCAGTTCAGCTTAAAGAATCCCTGGATAGTATGTAAGACGGCATCAACGCGTACGTCACTAGAGCCTCATGTTTAGTGTTGTTGTTCCGCATGATAAAGCAAGTTGTTGCCATGTGTCCAGCAGTAGGTAGACGCATAAGGAGAGGCGTGGGCCGCGCCTCGGGCTGTCGGAGCCTTGACGGCACTCGAACGTTCGTGTCATGACTTTTGATGTTTATTTACACGACTCACATATTATCATACCTTTTTAGTACTCGGTGATTAGAGGAATGACTTGTGATTTACGTTTCACTAGAATACTTTACACGGTTTCGCTCGTGATCCTATCAATACGTACTTAGTATATAAAACAAAGTCGCCTCCCGCTGTCTGTCTAACGATTTTTTCCGACTTTCTATAATATACAGAGTGATTTTAGAGAAAGGTGTATATGTATAATACCTACTTGCATCCAAACTGCGTGTAAAAGGACCCCGAGCAAAGGTCTTACAAACGTTGTTGGGCTCGTCATAATGAACAATTTTAACTATGGCTATAATTTTTTTTTCATCTCCATACAAAATAGATAAGAAATTGCCTCGAGAGACATTCTGTATGGAGATTGAAAATATTTTTTCATTTCCCCGAATTGTCGCCATAGTAAAAGTTGTTCACATTGACGAGCCCAACAAAGTTTCTAAGACCATTGCTCTTCTTTTATACTCCTTTTATACTATGTATAACAGGGAAACACTGTTACGTATATTGGCAAAGCAACGTTTGCCAGTCAGCTATTAATAGACATATTTCTCTCAGTTATATAAATTAGGTGTAGCTTATTTCTGTAAAAATATGTAGTGGGGTCGTCGGAGACGAGATGAATCAGGGTTACAAGTGTAACTAGTCACTATGGTGACGTTTGCTGTCCTTCGCTTGCTTGCTGTCACAATACTTGACAGTAGATTAAGAAAAACATCACTACGTATTGATTCCACACTACAACATTTTATATAAGTAATTATGTACATAAGATCTTCGCTTCGGGGGTTCTTGAGAATATATTTTTAACTCGATTACGACCCCTTATTGCTAGCGCGACATTAAGCATAATCACATACATTGTATAAAAGAACCCCTATGCATATCATAACAATATTACTATTTGATGTCAACTGTTCACTTTGCTGGTACTATCTAAGTTCGTAATAATATTTGTAGAGGTAACTTAAACATTTTAAAAAAGTTGTGTGGTTTTACGTAACCACGGTAAAAGTGAAACTTTTTTTCACTTTATAGACATTTAACTAAATATTTTTGGAATAATATTCCATTAAAGGTATAAAAATCACCTTATCACTCGTAATTTCACTTTATTTCTACTCCGTCCTATTCCTATCGTCACGCGACCTGCAACACACATACGAAAAAGTTTGAGACGATGTAATAAAAGTTTCACTTTAAAAGTAGGTAAGGATCTAAGCGTCGAAATTTAGACAAAAAGGAAACTTCCAGGAAAAAATACAACGAAATAAGCAGCATAGCCCGAGGGGACTAATTTATCGGCTCATGCACCTTCCCTTCGACAAGTTACCTTCATTCAATTTGCCGGAAAATATCGCTCGGACGCAATCCCGCTGCCCTCTAAAGCTGGCTCCTCAAGTGTGGTGTGCTCCAGATGGAATTCGCTTCGCTGCGAACTTTCTGGGTTCACCATATTCCTGAAATAGGCAGAGTTATTTTTCTTTTTTATTAACAGGCAAGCCTTTGACCAAGGTAGTGATGCTGGGTTGCCTTTTTTTTTCGTATTTAGTCATATGCGGTTGAAAGGTGAAATCTGGCTAGTAATTTCGACAAAACCTCGACCAAAATCCTGGAGTATGCTAAGGAAGTTGTCTTTTAGAAACATTATACCGTGATATCTGATTATACTGCACAGGAAACAGAAACTACATCTATTCCAATTCTATTTTGACGTACCTAGGTGTGATTGTTTTAGAATTCATTTCCGCGTAAGAAGTGTAGTTGCGTGCAGCGTTGGACATAGACAATCTGTTGACATATTGAAAGTGAACATTTGCCAAGTTCCATTGCAGATCGTTTGCATGAAAACATATTTGATCGTAGGTACGTAGGAGCGTTCGTTTGCCAAGTGAGGGACCGGAGTGTACCTGAGAACGCGCTCCAGCAGCCGCAGAGTGCGTGTATTGACAATGACAAATGGTTGGGAAAAGGGCTACAGTCTCATTGCCACACGGGACTCGAGTTGCGAGTATCCACACCGCGAAGGTTTTTCATTAGGCCACGTGACAACTGCCCTGCCTCGGGGAAAATTGGGTACAGCACCGTGTCTACATGAAGTACATATGGGACTGTCAGCGGTAAAGAGGTCTAACCCTAGACCAATCAGTATGGAGATATGGGAGTTTTTAGAATAATGAGTTTTTAGATATTTTATGGAACCTTATTATTGTCCAAATGATTATTTTTTGTAATTAAAATTATGGATGATTTAACATGAATGATTTTATTTTAACATGTTATTAGTAAATTTACGAAGTGCTTAAGTCGGAATATTAAAAACTGTGGCTTAGGTCACTTTAACGTATAGTTATAGCATATATTTTTATAGTTTGGAACTTCTGTTGCAGAGGGTATGCACGCATACTATAATCCCAGAATGCGTGCTCCAATACAAAGCAAAATATCATCGTAGTTTTTCAGCGAGTAGGTGTATTGTAATTCGTCCCTCGTCGACAAACAAAGAGCTATTACCGCCCTTCGTTCGTCAAGTCAAAGTACGTAATCTCCCAAATGCACAGCGCTGACGGCTTCAAGGTAACTCGCTCCAAATTGCACTTGATGCGGCAACGTGCAAAAAAATCACCATCATTCACCTCCTGCCGCCTCCACCCCCGCAATAACCCCCTCACACCCCCGGAAATAGATGTGACTGGTGTTACACAGCGCCAGTGGAAGCTGGACGATGTCGCGAACTAAACAACACCAACTCGAGATCAAGTAAAACAGTTAATAGAATAGCACACGCCCGCTAAACGTACCTACGACATACTTTCCTCAAGCCATGTCAGCCAAAAGAAAATGAAAAAAGTTCACCACGATTTACTTAGCAGAGACTACACACCTACACAGGGTGATGTATTTAAATATACAACAACGGAGTGCCCGCGCCGCCACGTTCGTCAAGTCGACGCAAACACAGAATTTTAGAGGAAATTTTAATGAATTTCTTTTTATGAGTAGGACGGCCGGCATTTCATTACGGCTCCTCGTAAAATTAAGATGAAAGATATGTTTTTTTTTATAGATTCCGAAGGCGACCTGAAGTTTTATTGTGCACTTTTTAACACCCTGTATTCCCCAATCAACTGAGCAAGCTGATAAATGTGCAACGCAAGGCACCTTAATTTTATACATTTTTTATGTTATGGGAGCTTTGAAGTAGCAATTTCATGGAACTTCAAGGATGGGGGCCTAGGAATTTGCTTAATTTCGAGAGTCGGCATTTCCTCTTTCCTGTGCAATTGAATTTTTGTAGTTCTTTTCTACGGTTGGGGGAGCACGGGTTATAATAGTAGGCGCGGCTCATGCGGCGCACACGGAATACATTTACAAACGAAATCGTATTTATTTTTTTTATTAAATACCTCCATGAAAATCCTGCAAGTTCCTGTAGCTAGTAGTAAAACACAATATTCACAACTCAGCGAGCTGAAATAACGAAACGTAAGATTGAGGACAAAAAATATGACGGAATATTAAATTTAGCGATTACATCTGATAAGGGAATATTGAATGGCATATCAATAACGATCGTATTGTCCATTATGGGTCCCTATCCCAGTTACCCGGCCCATAGTCCCTATAAAACTTGCATCACCATAAACCCATTCGTGCGAGAGAGAAAAAAATATAAAAATAAGTGGGAAAAAATATTGGCAGCTTTATTTAAGTTTACGACGTACTTTGAGTTGATCGAGTGACGGCTGGCGGTCTACGCACGATAACCACAGGTTGAGGCTGCCGCTTCCACCACCAAGGAAAACGGATAAGAATAAATATAAATATGACATAGTATAAAACAAAGTCGCCTCCCGCTGTCTGTCCCTATGCTTAGATATTTAAAACAAGGCAACGGATTTTAATGCGGTTTTCATTTGTAGATAGAGTGATTCTTGAGGTAGGTTTATATCTATAACTTGTGGACTCGACAGACGTTGTCCTGTGCCCAGCAGTGGATGTCATTTTTTTCTTTCAAAGGAACTTCTGCTGTCATTAGTGAGCAGAACAAAAGAAGAATTAGCGAAATCGGTTCACCCGTTCCGGAGTTATGGAATGACAACGAAAAGTGGCTTTGATTTTTATATAATAGATACATATGCAATAATAGCAGGGTGACACTGTCAACAATGTATTAGCAAAACAACGTTTGCGGGATCAGTTAGCCAATACATAAATCTTTTCATACATGACCTCCGGTTTCGAGTACTTTTCACTTTCGGTCAGGTCATCTATAAGTATAGAAGTACAAAATTAGTCTGTCTTTTAAATAAGTGTATTCTAAAAACTAGTTGACTGTACATGCCAAATATTTGTGATTGAATAGATAATGATCTCATCTTAAAGTCCCACCTCCGTATAGATTTTAAAAATACATTAATTATCTTTATCTTATCTTATATTTAGTTAACAGCATAATTTATACATAAACTTACTGTTATTATAATTAGGATATATTATGACACTTCCTAGATCGCTTATACCCTGACAATATGAGAATAGTTATCTAACTGAATTTGTGCCCAAAAACCACTAGTAAAACCGTATGTTCGGTTCTGTACACAGTTACAAACTGAGATGTCAATATGTTGAACCCTCTTTTTGCGACTGATGTTATAAACTATTCGGAATCACTAGAAAACCGTCTAAAAACTGCTGAGGGCGACACCCCACGGCCGGCGACGGGTTAACTAAAAAACTTGGTTAGAGAGCTTAGCCCCCCGCGGCGCTTCACGAACATTGCAAAATACGTTTGTCAATGCCTACATGATAAAAGTGGTCATAATAACTGTGCTCGCAACTGGGACACCCTTTGTCGATCAACCTTAATAATAATTAAATAAAAAAATATATAACTGTTGCAACAACGCCGCATTGTTATTATAGAAATTACAGTCGGTTTCCATTCGGCTCGAGCAAAAACTAAATATCGCATAAACAACATTTAGGTTACCTATTCGGAGCAAACGGCAGGGGCGATCATAATCAACAAAATGATTGTGCCCAACGCATTCAGCTGATCCCAAACTAGGATTAACCGCAGTACAAGCATCAGCCATTGTGTACACTCTCAAACATAAAGCTTATTTACAATGTGGGGTCCTCGGCAAGCTCTAAGATAAATTGGAAAAGGCCAGAGGGGCCGTCGATGGCCTATCAATGACCCTTGACTAATTCTAAAGGAGGCTTACGCCCTGCAGTCTGATTAAAGCGGAGCGAGAAAAAAGGGAAATAAAATTCCGTAGAAACGGATGATGAGAGTGTTTTCCCCGTGTGGTAACTACATTCGCTCCCACACTAAACACAGTTTTCCCTAAAAAAAAGAGCTACCAACTGTTGCAATTATTTCAATCAAATCAACGCTGGGCGGGGTCGCAGCTTGACTCTAACCCTTGGGGTGCAGGAGTCACATCAACAACGCGCATAATTTGAGCGAGTGGGGTAACGCAGCTGTCAGCGTCGCCTCACTGTTGCCATGCGCCTGCTACTGACAAATGGAAAAAAAAATACTTCTAATCGCAAATGGTATTGTCAGGATAATAATATGTTGACGGCTCGACATAAACGCCATATTGGGAATAACCAACGCGTGAGGTGTTCGCATCGAGCTGGCTTTTTGTTGCTCATATGCTTGAGCGCACATTCGCCGATGTGTACTGCGCTCTCACAATTAGCGTCTGCAGTGCGAGAAACGAGCCTGCACCCAACCACACGACGACCACTAGTCTAGGGCTGGGAGCTCTCATAGAATTCGTAAATAGCTATTATTGAAGTGTCGTAATCTATGATCCGTTATCTGGCTCTTATAACCTTTTGACGTTGTCGTTTATTCATGTCTGTTTCTTAAGTATTATTATTATGGACGTACCTCTTTTATGTCGTCTTGTAGATCGCGATAAAATTGTAATAAACATTTATTAGAAATATTAATACTTTTTTATTCATCACAAAAAGTTCAAAGAAGCCTCTGGATTTAAATAGCAGTGGCGTGCACACCATACAGGCAAAAAGACAATGCCTACCTTAGTATTTTGGCTACCCGACCTAATAATATAGTTATTGCTAGATCTTTTTTGTTGTACTCACACGACATAGGCTAACGAAAGCCCTGTGGTTTGTGGGTGAGTAGATAGCTAGGTACCTGTGTTTCGTAAGACAAGTTACCTATACATAGGTGTCAATCCTTGGGGATTACTGCCTACCTTGTCGTAAAAACCAGTGCACGCCACTGTTAAATAGTAAATATTTTGCACGCTAGGACAACCAAGGAAAACAAACTCAGTACTCGTATGGAACAATATTTCCCAGGAGAGAGCCTGATGATGTTGATACAAAGCTACGCCTTTTTCAGTAATGTGTATTGAAACATTTCCTTTCCATTCATTATGTTGGAGACATTGTGTAGTAACAGCGCAGGCAGCTTGTCGCGGCGCGAATTACGTGTTTACGGTGCATTAGTGTCGGTAACGATAACAATCTTATTTTGTTCAGTCGATTTGCGTCTGCTTTCCGTCATCCAGCGCCAATGTAATGCACGTTGCACATTTGCCTCAACATATGCCGTACATTCCTCCTCCCAACTTTGTAACGTATGCTGGCCTACCAAACAGTGGAGGCTGCGCTGAACCGCAGCTCAACAAACAGTGGCATTGTGCAATTGGTACGGTCGGAGACAGCGGCGAATTGGACACTCTCCAGCGGCGGTCGTCAATGTTGCCATTCCATTTGGAAATGACGTGCAAGTGTAAATCCGAAATAAGAGCTAAAATGCATCGCGAACTGGCTGCCGGCCAAATATGCACATGCTGCCAAATACTGCACAAGTGGGACTTTAGTCGCGTGCGATTTAGGGCCGGCTCCGAGATGTTGGAAAGGTGTAAGTGAGGTCGGGGGCACATGCCACATTGTTGCCGGCGCTGGTGGACCAACAAACATCTGGCCGGTGATTTTCTGTCAAATAACAAACCCTATATTGTAATATTGAGGTACTTGTAAGGTAAAGGCGCGTGCACTTACCTCCGCAACGGTTATTAGGCACATCCGCCACATTTCGTTGTCCATTCTATTGAAACATCTGGTTCCGATTTCGAATGTCTATTTCACAATTTCTATGAGTTTACTTTTGTCGATTGTGAAGCGAACGAACACAATGTGGCGTGTCAAGTTTCTTAGCTAATCGTTATTTTCATCTATTTGGTTAGCAACCGGAATTAATAATAAAATATTCTACTAGGAGATATGAAATAGTTTAGCCAGCGTAACCCCGTTTTACCCTAACCTCTGCTATGCTCAAACAGATAATTACAAAGGCAATATCAATTCCAGCTATTTCATTTCCCGTCCCGAAATAATATTGAATCAACGGCCATTGTGAAGAGTAATAAATAAATAATTTATTAAATGCTTTCCATAATGAGAGGTCAGCGCGGGCTGCCCAATATTGTTTCCTCTGACAATTATTTGTAATATAGGAAAATTCCCCTCCTCCCCTATCTCATTTACTGGCATCAAGTGACTACGCACCTTTGTGAGGTGGTAATAAAGAACATATTCGTTCGAACGTCTTGATGCAATGCCTCGGCATACCTGTCGAACAAAGAGTTCCCTTTCTGCTTCTTATCAGGCATATAGTTGAAAGGAGTTGGTGTAAAGCTTAGTTCAGGTAATTTAGATATCGGTCGCCGATAGCGCTTCCAAATGAATGACTTTTATGGTTTTCACGTGGATTTAAAGCCAATGTTGCGGATGATTCGTGTAGCTGTGGGTATGCACGAGATATTCAGCCACGGAATAGACAAAGACACATTATTGCTGTGAACATTTAGTTTATTTTTCTCTCGCGTCTCGCGGGTGAATAGGTACCTAATGAACAAGTGTGCTCCATCGTAGACCACATCGCTGCTTAGCACCAGGCAGGATGGTGGTCAAACGATTGTTCATAGTGATTTAAAAAAAAATAAGAAGTATTTTACGTAAATTATTAGTTTTACAGTATCACAGCGTCTGTGGTCCAGTTGGCCGGACCAACTGAAAAAGAGTCCCATTGGTACACGTCCAGTAGCGTACCGGGAGCGCTACTGGACGTGTACCAATGGGACTCTTTTTCAGAGCTTATGGACGCAACACAACGCTGTACGGTGAAGGACAACATCGTGATGAAACCCGCACACTACGAGGTGTGTGAACTCTATAACGGCGGATGATCTCACCCCCCGTCACGTTGGGTTAAATATGCTTGGTGGAACGTGGGCATTTGCTTTAACAAGTGCCTCTGCCTACCCTGCTTTGGGGAGAGGGGGGGGGGGGTACAAGGCGTGAAGTGTACTTTTTTGAAGA
>SJJU01004389.1:0-37923 GCA_012932125.1 Conopomorpha cramerella | reverse complement strand
TTGTGGTGCGAGTTCCCACAAAAGATCTGGCGACCTTCATGGACACATCCTTCTGGCCATCGGGTGTGGTGTTTCGGCGCTTCCGAGGAAGATTGCAGAACACTGCAGACGACAAAACACGGGATGTGCAGAAAGAAGGATAGTTTTAAGCAATATAATATTGTTTATGTATAGTATCCATTTGTATGATTTTTTTTTCTTTTGTATTGTATTTTATTTGTTTTTATGGGCCGATACCTATAAAGGTATCTTTTGTTGCCTGCAAAAACAGAATTAATATATTATTTAAACCATCCCAGTTCGCGGCGGGATTCCGTACCACGACCACCAGGCCAGGGTGTCAAGTCTGCTAAATAACATTACCGCCACTCGTACTATACTCGTAGTATAATAGAACGATTATGCACATTTGGTAGTCTGCTAGCCACTAGTGTTCTAGTGAACTGCGAGTGAACTGCGAGTGCGATTATAGTACGAGTATACCACCTATTGCGTATTCTGCTCGCAGAAGAGGTGAAGTTACTACTAGTCCACCAGTCGTCAATACCAACATAATAGTTTGTAACAGACCTCGACTGTAGCTGTACGTGCTAAATCAGAGATGACGCGTGTGGATAACCGATACCTAGCCCAACGGTACGTGACTCAAATCAATTGATACCTCTCTGTGTATCATCTATTGTTAGGTAGACGCGTAGTGAAGACGTACACAGTAAAGTGACACTTGACACAACGATGTTAAAGTCTAAAATCAATTATCACGTTAAGTGTTTAGTAAATGAGAAATCGTGGAACCTTTTAAATATTACGTTCTATGTCGTTTAGAGGTAAGTGTGTAGCAAGTTTACCATAAAACGTGACTTTTACTGGGTTTTCGCTACTAAATAGTTATTTTCGATGAATTTGAATAGTTAGTTTTTGCTGCGTCTATTTTATTCGGAAGCTTTTACTGTAAGATTTATGACTATAGTTTTTTTTTTGTTTCCGTCCAGTCCATCTGCTTCTTACTCGACGCATCACAATACTGCGTGTAAAAGGACCCCGAGCAATGGTCTTAGAATCGTTGTTGGGCTCGTCAATATGAACAACTTTTACTATGGCTAGAATGCAGGGAAACGCGAAAATGTTTTTTTAAATCAATTTTCCTATGTTGTCTCCATAGAAAAAGTTGTTCACAATGACCATTCCAACAACGTTTCTACGACCATTGCTCTGGATTTTTTTACACTCTGTATATGCAACATAAAGACTTGTAAAAGATCTTAAAAATCAAAGCCACTTTTCGTTGTCATTCCATAACTCCGGAACGGGTGGACCGATTTCGCTAACTCTTTCTTTGTTGTGCTTATTAATGCCAGCAGAAGGTTCTTATGAAAGAAAAAAATTACATCCATAGCTGGTCACGGGTCACCCTAGATATTCATATTAATAGTTAAGAGGTAATGTGTGGTTATTATAAATATAGGTTAGTATAAATATATACAACGTCTGTCGAGTCCACACATTATAAACGAAAAAGGCAAAATCAAAATTCTGATTCACGTCATGAATAATACGGTTAGTACTCGGACGTTGTTAGTTGTTACCTATAAACTATACTAATACTGTAATAATGATAATTTATTGACGAAGCGCTGAAATAATTAATTAATTTTGTTATGTTAATTACGAATAATAAAGTACATTGTTTAATTAATACTGAAAAGTCATAAATAAAAGCAATCACATATTAAGTAATTTAATTTATTACTAACGAATCAATCGAAAGTAATTATTTTGTGCGTTATTTCGATACAAATAAATGTATCAAACGAAGTTATTATATTTCCATCTTGAGTGGAACGAATTCACTCTTCCAATGGTTATTTATAACCGCTCAATTTTTTTGCTGTCATTAAAACTGTCAATTTATCGATGACGTGAACATTTTTTGTCATTTTCTGCGAGAATTTTCTCCTCTTTCTCTTTTTAAACTAAGTTATGTTCAGTAAAGTAGGTTAATCCAATGCTAACCGTATTTCAATTCTTGTATATATCTCTACATACTTAAACGATGAATAAATTAGATTTTCTTTCAAAAGTTTTGTTGTAGTCTAGTTTATTCCGAGTGGTATGTGAGGGGGTGTTACGGCCATTGGCTCACACCTTGGGGTGAGTCCCTCAAATACGCTTGTTGAACTGTGGGCATTTGCTTAGCAAGTGCTTCTGCCAAGATGGCTGGCCGAAGCTGGATGCGAGAAGCCGAAAACAAATCACAGTGGAGTTGCAATTGGAGAGTCCTATGTCCAGCAGTAGACAAGTATTGCCCGATGATGATGACGTAAACAAAAAACCCTAGACATTGGCAGCTATTTGGAATGCAACGCAGAAACGACACTTTGCCGCCGTGAAAATACAACAACCAATGCCTTTGAACGAGCTACATAAATATATGTACATACCTATGTATGCATGTCCCATTTTCCTTTTTGCGTTGAGATTTGAATACTCCAATAGCTTTTGCAGTGGGCGAAGCAAGGAAAATAAATAAAAAAAAATCTCCATCGTGTGCAAATCCGTGCGGGGTACACCATCTATGTGCGCCAGCAAATTCTGCAGCTACTCTCCGTTGCACATTCGCGGCAGATCTGTTATCTAACATGGACACTGTTATTTTATGGAAACACTAGCTGTCCCGTTAACATTTGTTTTGCCATAATAAGTTGCCTTTGTACCCCGTTTATTGGGTGAAATACAACTGGTAGATGCATAAAAAATAGATAGTAGCCGATTCTCAGAACTACTGAATACGCATATAAAATTTGGTGAAAATCGGTAAAGCCGTTTCGGTGGAGTACGGTAACTAATATTGTGACATGGAAATTTTATATGTTAGATGAGGTTTAAAGTAATATTTGTTACGACGTGTGAGAGTGACAGCGCTATACCACTCATATAGTACTATCCCTGTCACACAGCGAGAACAACATGCTATAAGACTTCTTTGTATAGGGGCTGTTTAAAAACGTGTATTCTTGTAATTTGACATTTTTGATGAATAGACCGTGTTTGTCTACCCCCTTTTGCAGACGACGTGAGTTTAGGTATGTATGTTGAGCGAAAACACGAAAGTTGCTTGCTTTGAAATAAAAAAAAAATCCCCTCAAATTACGCCGAATCTGTTTAAATCGGCACCTAAATCCCGCCACGGAATATTAAAATATAACAAATCCAATTAGTTAAATATGCAAATTCACTGAGCACTTTGTAATGTAATTGATAAAATGCAAATAAATACAGAAGTAAGAGTACAATAAAATCGCACACCTGTTGTCTTCCTGAACAGTTTATATTACAGACCATCTTTAATAACTTTGCTGATTCTTAAATACCGTCACAATGAAACTTGATCGACGCTGCGCATTCTTATTTATTCGCGTAGGAATTAATTACGAGTATAAAGAAATGCGGGGAAATTATTATTACATAGTATAAAACAAAGCCGTAGAACCGATGACCGTTGGGGAAAACGAGTTCTCTGGAGACCGCGTCTCGGCAAACGGAGTGCAGGACGCCCTCAGGCAAGGTGGACCGATGATCTACGCAAGATGGCTGGCAGAAGCTGGATGCGAGAAGCCGAAAACAGATTATAGTGGCGTGCAATTGGAGAGGCCTATGTCTAGCAGTGGACAAGTATGGGCTGATGATGATGATGATGATGATAATAATGTATGCTTAGATCTTTAAAAATACGCAACGGATTTTGATAATGACTTCGCAGTGGACTGATGATATGCGCAGGATGGTTGGCGGACGCTGGATGTGGGAAGCCGAAAACAGATCAGTGGCGTGCAATTGGAGAAGCTTATGTCCAGCAATGAACAAGTATGGGCTGATGGTGGTGATGCGGGGAAATAAAAATTCCATGCCCATACAAAATGTCATAAAAAAAATCCCTATTTTGTGAAGACATGTAAAAAACTTTTTTCCTTTCCCCGCATCGTCGCCATAGTAAAAATAGCCCATATAGAGAAGCCCAACAACGTTCCTTAGCCATTGCCCGGGGTCGTTTTACACGCAGTATGTATGTACGTAAAATTCCTAAAAGCTAATGTTAGTGGATACAATTCACACAGTAATGATAGGTGATAAAATATAATAATGGTGGTTGTATAATGTGACACCGACGCGTTTCAACGTTGCGCGTGGGCGACGCGAACAATAGACATGAAGGCTTTGTACCAGTATTATTAGTTTATGAAAATCATATGCATTAACCAATAAATTTATTAATGCGGAAGTTTTGTTTGCCTGTCTGCTAACTCTGTGTTTCCTGCGCAGTACAGTCTGAATGTCTTCAATTCGCGGGTGAATAGTTACCTGATGAACAAGTGTGCTCCATCGTAGACCACATCGCTGCTTAACATCAGGCAGGATGGTAGTCAAAGGCTTGTTCATGGTGATAAAAAAAAATAACTCTGCACGTCAACTGATGTTCGTCTTTTAAAGAAACGCGCACTGACATTCTATTAAAAGTTTTAACAGGGCATTACTTTGTCAGCTCGTGACCACGGCTCACATGTTACTGTGTCGAAACGTCGAACAAAAATGCTGAAAGCTTATCTTTGGTTAACTTTCGTGCCATTTTAACACGTTATAAAAAAAAGCTATAGAACGGAAATAACCGACTAAAAATATACTACGTTCAAGATTTAGTCGTTCTATTTTTTCCATGTTCTTTGTCACTCAATATTAGTGACGTGGTTTTATTTTTTTTTTTAAATCTTAGTATCGAAGTTAATCGTTAGATATTTGTATTATTGTCCGCTAAATAAGTTGGTGGATATATTGTTTGTTAGAATTTTGACATTAGTAAATAGTATAATATATAGTATCTAAATAAATCAGAACTAATAGTAAAAATATTTATTTAATAAACACCGATAAAGCACAAAATCGAATGAGATAATTTCGATTTTTTGTGAGCTAATATGGAAACAAGCATCACTATCAGTTTTCTCACACACCTTTCAAAATGGGCTTCTTACAGCGCGCGGTCTTTAAGTAAGTAATTTTAAGTAGGTAAATGTAACATTGTTTTAACTTTAAACAGGGTTCATGTTTGTTGCCTTACCATATACTTTTATAGTACCTTGTTACAACATGACTGCAATAAAGAAATATGAATATACATTTTGAGTCTTGTTGTTTTACCTATTAGAAAATTTCACGAGGATATCCAAAAGTTTGTCTTTTTTTTAATGCACGTACCTGCGTACTTTTGTTGAAAAATAAAAATGTAGGTACTTCAACTCTACATTATATAGCAAATTAAAAAAAAAACCATTTTAAATGTTCGTGACGTGCCCTTTCCCCACTTGAACATAATTATTTGTATAAAGTCGACTTTGTTCCCCACTTTCAACCCCCATAACTTTTGAGTGGGTGAACAGATATCGATCAAACATAGCTAAGAACACGCTCGAATTCAGCTTTCAAACAAAAACCGCATTAAAATCGGATAATTCATTTGAGAGCTACGTTGCCTTAGACAGGATACATACACACAGAGACGTCAAACTTACAACACCCCTTCGTTTTTGCGTCGGTGGTTAAAAATAGAAATTTACGCGTGCATTGCGTACATAGGCTCTGAAAAAGAGTCTCATTGGTACACGTCCAGTAGACGAACCCGTAACCTTCCGGTTACAAGTCAAGTATCCGACCAACTGGACCACAGTATGCAAGTAAATAATGATATTTGTAACTTCCGTACATAATCATAACGAAAGTTACAAATTACTTGCAGTGACGCAGCCGTAAAATAACTTGTTGAAGGTCGAACTCTAACTGTACCACTCCAGGCAATTTATGCTGAGTAGGCTACGCGAAATTGGACTAGACTTAATGTTGTTTTTTTTTTTCTAGCACCTAACAATGGCAGCCTAGGGTTACCTAGTTCAGGCGGTCGGTATTATAAGCCTGAAAAACATTCCAGCAAGCCACTCACAATTGAAAAAGAAGATTAGTTTTTATCGATCGATGTCAGTTCGCTCTGTGGAAAAATGTTGAAGTTGCGTACTTTTTATGTACTGCTTAATGCTGACTCGGAAATCGTCGTTTTGTCATTGTACATAATTAACAGTGTTTTATATAACACATCATTTAAAATCACCTTATTTATTAAAGAAAACCGCATGAAAATCCGATGCGTTTTTTTGCTGTTTTAAATATCTAAGCATACATAGGAACAGACAGCGGGAGGCGACTTTGTTTTATACTATGTATTGATGTAATAATACAGGTGTAAATCTATTTAGCCATGCCACTAAGTTTTGTTAAAATACATTCAGCAGTTTTTCCGTGATGAACAAACGTACCTACATTTCACAAATGTGCTTTTGTTATAATACTAAACTGTATTATTGAAATTATTTACGTTTATTTCGACGAAAATCGTACGTCCAGAAACTTCGCCATTTTGAAGCATTTCCAAGTACTTAAAGAAGATGAAGTTGTATTAAACAGCTCTTTTGTCAGAATAATGAAAACGTATTATCTTTTAATCATTAATTGGCAGCCCGCCATTGCCCTTATTTGTTTTAAAACAGTGTGAAGAGGATCGTAAAGGCTTTGTTCCGTGCATTCGCTTTTTTTTTTAATTTAAACTTTCGAGCTTGTGAATAATTAAAAAATAAACCGCGACGCTCTCATGACCGATATGAAAAATCTCATAAATTTCGCTTCGATCATATTTTATTACTAGCTAATAGCTATAGCCGCGTGGTGTTACTTTCGTTTTTTTTTCGATCTCGTGGCAATTTCGGGATAAAATATAGCCTATATATATGTTCACCGGGGGTACTGTGGATTACCAACCGTCAAAGAATTATTCAAATCGGTCACGTAGTTTCGAAGCCTATTCAATCCAAACAATCAAAACTTTTCTTTTTATAATATTACTAGCTGCACCGCGCGGTGTTACTCGAGTTTTTTTCGTTCCCGTGGGAATTTGAGTATAACATATAGCCTATGATACTTAAAAGCAGTGAAAGACTTTTTTCAAATTTGTCAGTAGACAGTTGTTTTTGTTGACATTTTTCTGACAGATTTTCGGGTTTAGAACTGTCATTACTGTCATACTTTCCGAACAAAGTTTGACAGTAATGACAGTTCTTATTCTTAGTTCTTTTCTGACAGATTTCTGACAAAAATGTCAAAGAATATTCCCCATTCAAACAAACAAACAAAAATGAAACATTTCCTCTTTATAATATTGGTATAGACTAATGGACACTCCGCGATTTCATTCGCGTAGTTTCATTATTTCATACAAAGTATAAGATCATATATATATAGCAGTGGCGTGCACACCATACAGCCAAAAAGACACTGCCTACCTTAGTATTTAGGCTACCCGACCTAATAATAGAGTTATTGCTAGATCTTTTTTTGTTGTACTTACGACATAAGCTAATAAAGTCCTGTGTTTTGTGGGTGAATAAATATGTAGGTACTAGGTACCTATATTTCGTAAAGACCAGTTAACTATACATAGGTATGAATCCTTGGGGATTACTGCCTACCTTGTCGTAAAAGCCAGTGCACGCCACTGGTATATAGCGATCCGTACCACGGGATAGGTATGAAAAGTATCCAATGTATGTCTCCTGGTCTTAAGCTACCTCTCCAACAATTTTCAGCCTAAACTGTTCTTGATTTATGAATAGTCTAAACGACTTTCTTTTATACAGGGCTATTGAGTAAGTCGACCTTTTTCCGCTGAAGGCAAATAATAGACATCATTTCTAAAAATAAAATAATCTCAGGTTTAAAGGTAAAAATTGGGATTGAATGAATTCAGAATGAGCGTCTGTGGCCGAGCGAGTTTGTCGAATCCTTGACTTGTAGCCGGGAGGTCGCGGGTTCGAATCCGTCTAGCGGTCGAGTACCAATGGGACTCTTTTTCAGAGCCTATGTACGCACCGCAACGCTTGTACGGTGAAGGACAACATCGCGATGAAACCCGCACACCACAAGGTGTGTGCACCCCATAACAGCCGGGCTTACCCCCGGTCACGTTCGGTTAAATACGCTTGGTGAACCGTGGGCATTTGCTTCAGTAAGTGCCTCTGCCTACCTCGCTTTGGGATGAAAAGGCGTGAAGTTTTTTTTTTTGGGGTTTTAATTAGTAACCCTGTATATATAGATTGGAGATCATTGAATGTTTCTTCCAAGAATAAAACATTAATGTAGTATTAATTCCCCGTATATTTTCCATTAATACCATTTACCATAATAGATTTCTACTGTTTGTATTCCACTCACTTTCATATTATGGCTCTTCAGCGCGGATTTTTCCTTCGTGTCGGGCCAAGACACTCTGCAACACGTTTCTTTGGTACTTTTTCTAGAGCTAACTATTCTTAAACACAGTCCAACATATCCTGGCCAAGATTATGGCGTACGAGCCGCGAGAAAATCGCCAGTCGTGCATTATGACTGATGTACTTCCATAGTTAGGGAAACCGAATAAGTAACACATAGAAACCTGACCCCCCTTTCTTCTCGCAGACTTTCCTTCACTTCGCATATCAAATGACAGTGGTCAAACGTAACTAAATACCGCCTTGACATTACAATGCAGTCAATATTAACACTGTTATACTGATCTGCGGTGTAAAGACATCAGTACTGCACAAAAAGGCCAGGATACACTGGTCCTGATTGCTAACGCGCCAGTGGCTCACGACTAACCTAAATTGGAAGGAAAACGTGCGAAGTTCAAACTCACAGCAAAGGGACATGTACGGTTACAATTTTGCTACAACAACGAACTCTTTTCTCGAACATATTCTTAGGAATAATAGCTCAAGATGTGCTTGGTGATTTTCGTTTATAGAGGCGGGTTCAGTACAGTCTAATACTGCAGATGTACGTAAGTAGAAGCTCTCTCAAGTTCAAAGTATTTGTCGTGGGAAATGTTCCCTATAAAAGGCTAAGTTAGGCCCTTCTTAAGGTCTAGACATTGTGTAACTAGGCACTCACCACCGTACTAGGTGAGGGGTTAATTAGCGTATTCGACGTGAAAATAAACATCTCCTTTGTTAGAATACGCGGTTGTGTAGACAAAGGGGAATTTACACGGTGTTTCTTTTAACGTTTTAAACAAATTATTACGTACCTAAGTAAACTTCGTACAATTAAAATAGAAACTAGCTGTGCCGACTCACGTTTAATTCCGTTCCCGTGATAATTTTGGGATGTGTTATTGTAAATTTTGATTGAAATCTCTTCAGTAGCTTTTGCGTGAAAGGGTAACAAACGTCCAAAAAAACCAATTAAAATTGTCCCTTTTATAATATTACCAGGATATTAAGTTGGTTACTTATGGATACTGTATTTTTCTATTAGTGAAAAAATTATGTAAATTCATCGTAGATCAACGAGTAAATAAGTACTTTTAGATGCACTCGAGGGCAAAAATTCCGGGTCACATATTATTTCGTATAACACATCTGAATATTTCTCAATGAGTAATTGGTTTTTAAAGACAATGCATTCACTTTAAAAAATAACATACATATTAACTTGTTATATTAATCATTACTGTCAAAGAGTTGCCTATGTTTAATGTTGTATGTGACGCGAATTTTTTGCTCCCGAGTGTATATTGACGGTACCGTACAGGTGTCAAACTTTGTTCATCTCAAAATGTCAGTATTCGATTAATTCCTAATTTTAACTTTAACACTAACTTCTGCTCACAGTTGAAGGCGGATCTGAATAATTTCGTTAAACTTTATAAACCTATTTTAAAGGACATTCATAGGATCGGTGTCAGTTGAATATAAAACTTTAAATAAATAAGTTTAATAATTAAAAACAGAAAAAATAAATGAATATTGAGCGTATGTGGTCCAGTTGGTTGGATACTTGTCTTGTAACCGAGAGGTCATCTACCAATGGGACTCTTTTTCAGAGATTATGTACGCAAGGCAATGCTCGTACGTTGAAGGACAGCATCGTGATGAAACCCGCACACCACAAGGTGTGTGAACCCTACACCGGCGATGGGCTCACCCCCTGTCACGTTGAGTTAAAATACGCTTGATAAACCGTGGGCACTTGCTTAGCAAATGCCTCTGCCTACCCCGCTTTGGGATTAAAAGGCGTGAAGTGTGTATATATATATAATATTGTCATATCGTTTTTCAGAAAATATTTCATCGTTGGAAAGCGCTACTAGTATGATAGGGCGCTATATGGCCTGACCACACTTAACAGTCACAGCCTGTATATGTTTTAAATTTGCTATATCCCTATTAAAAAAAAAAGAATTGAGAAAGACAAGTCTTTCCTCTTAGAAGTCGCTTAAAAAAATCGTTAGAGCGCAAGTACACGAACAATGAAAAATACTGCTACATTTTCATTATACCTACCCTAGTAGTAAATCATCCGCAAATGTTCTGGTGTATGGTTCGCTGAACTTGCCGATGGCATACCTACTTCCGTACAAAGCCACAAGGATCATTTGGCACGTGGCTCAAAGAGTATGAACTCAATTTAAATACCAACCGAGTCTTGTGATGTTTAATACTTCATATTATAGTACAATCATAAATAAAACACCTTATAAATCCAAGAAAGGAACAAACCACGGCTATTGATACGGAAATATCAATTTTAGCTGAAAGCCACAGCTTTTACACACCTTACATCTTATACTGACTCTGTATAAGATCACAGAAATGTAACAAAAAAGCTTGTAATACCTACTAAATGCAAGTTGATGGACTTTATATGAAAAGTGCTAAGTAATTTTTCATTTCTGTCCCCAAACAATCTGTTGAGCTGAAACAGTGGTATTCGGCATCCTACGGGATTTCCTGTCACATCCTGGATGTAGGCCACTCAAATTGCACGCCACTGTGATTTGTTTTCGGCTTCTCGCTACCAGCTTCTGTCAGCCAACTTGGGCAAATCCACCTTGCCTCGACCTGAGTCACTCCGTTTGCCGAGACGCGGTCTCCACTCGACAACTCGTTTACCCGGTCATTCGGTTCTACTAAACATTTCCGTAACACCCTGTATATTGGATATTTCACTCACGCGCCAAACGATACTTGTCACACTGCTGTGGCAACCGAGCCGGATAAGCATGATTCATTGTGATCTATCTAGGTACGTTACGGTGCCTAGATATTTTTTATAGTTTCCGTTACCAGACAGTTGCTATCTATTCAACCTCATCCTTTTTATGGTTCACGCATATAACAAATAATGGTTGTCGAAAAATGCGACCCACCGGTTGCAAGTCAAGTATCCGACCAACTGGACCACAGAGAAACTAAGTTTGTTTGACAAAATTTCTTTACTACAAAGAAAATTAAGTTCCCTAGCCATTTAGACTTCGCCAATATCTTGTTCAAGAGCGTGGTTTTCTAGGCAATATATCTTTTAAACATTACGTGCATTCCCAAGTATTCCGGGACTAGCTAATAATAATTTTTCACAGTCGTCGCGAGCGAAGTCGCGGCCGCGCGATAGTGGTTATAAATTATGTGGGGCAACATACATCACGAGAAAACGCTGAAGTTGCGGAAGATATTAAATAATAATTTTAAAGCGTCAGAAAACTCATTTGATATTAAAATTTTCGGTGCAAGCGGGCGGTCACATTACACACCTATTACTGTACTGGGCAAAAAGTTGATCTCCACAAAACTTTTGTGCGGGTGTAATTTGTGAAGTTATGAATGTTCGCCGACGGACACGGCTCTAGGGAGAAGCTAAGTGCTAAGTTTGCTAATAACAGTCACTCATTACACTTGTGAACTAATTTCACTTGCAGTTGTTATTTAGTTTTAATTGCATACGTGTTTTGCTTTGCACAAGTATGTACTTTAGTACATACTAGTGGCGAAGCTAGGGGGTAACGTAGTACAAGACAAGCTTATGCCAGGCACATTAACAAATATTTTCAAGGAAATTAAGTAGCGCAGGGACTTATTATAGCTCAAATAAGTAAGACAAAATATAAAATCTAAATAAACATAGTTTAAGTACATATTTTTCACTACAGGCTTACCTCCTAGCTTCGCAAATAGTACATACAGTACTCAAATCCGCAATACACAAAATAGCCTGGACAGAATCTTATCACAAGGACCATTTGGTCACATTTAGTATAATAAGGAGTTAAAAATGTTATGAGACTTTACTTACAAGTTCATAGCCTTAAGAAACCCTCTTCAGATTCCAAATCGGCTTCCACTTCATGCTAGGAAGAAAGACAGCTGCAGCTAAATAACAAATACGCCCTGTGATTGGCTGCTATGCCACACATCGTGCGACGTAGCTTGTTTTAACCAATCACAGTGCCCGGTATGTCTTGTCATTTATTTCTTGAAGCGCTTTGTTAGAGTACCTGGATTCTATTTAGGTCGATCCCAGATCAGCATCGAACATAATTTTACTGTTGGTAGGTAATTTTATTTAAAAAACTTTGGTAACATTTTACCGTCGTTCGTAGCGTTTTCATCACGGCGCCCGATCGAGTGAACAGAAAGAAAAACAATACTCTTTTTTTTGTTGTTGTTGCTGTATAGAAAATATTTACCTTTAAAACCATTGATTGCGGCTCGACTTTCCGCCGCCGCCGTCAATAACACACGTGTTTTCGACACAAAGCGGCTTCTAATGAAATTTACCCTGTACGTATGAAAAATAAATAAATAAGCACACAAAGCTACCGATTGATTTGGCAAACTCAATTTACATCACGTCACGAGCATAATGCGAAGTTGTTTTAGCGGGTAGAAAAGTAACAATCATGGCCGCCGAAAGGGGAGCTCTGCACTTGACGCAAACTTTACTCACTATGACAACCAGTCATCATTTTATTTCGAAACTATAATTGCATGTAGGGGAGTTTGAATTAGTCTAATTTGACAAAAGCGACGACTGGCGAGTGAGGCCCATTGTATCGAATGTCGCTAACAATGTGAAAACACAGTTTTAGGAATAGCGATTTTGGGAGGGAGAGATCGGATCGTACAGTCACGCCGCAATTATGTTCGACTGCGCCATTTTAGATTGAACCTTGGGTTAAGTAATTAAGGGGTTGAAAATTTTGACATAGGGTAGATAATTTGGTGAAAACAATTTGATTATTGAATAAGTTAAAAAAAAAACGAAATAGATAAGTAATAACATTAATAAAATGTGTATAATGCAGCACGAGCAATTTTCAATTCTATTTATTTGTATTCCACAACATTAATAGAAAAAGGTACTTATTTATTTAGCTTGGTGAACCGTGGGTACTTGCTTTAGCAAGTGCCTCTGCCTACCCCTCTTTGGGATTAAAGGCGTGAAGTGTATTTTTTTTATTAAAGGGGGAATGATGTCTATTCTGCAATAAAAGCATGGATTTCTAATTTGAATATTGTCATTTCACTCACTGTCAATAAACACGAAGGTAACATCCGTTTTTACTCCCGTATGTCTGTCTACAGAATTCACATTGTATTTTTGAAAGCTACTTTCATCCTCTTTATCACCATCATCAGTATGTTCTCAAAAACATTTTTAAAATTATCCCAACAGCTACAGAAATACCGAAAATATCCAATAAGCTCCCGTAGTTCACGTTTAAAGCTGCACTCAAAATACCTACTCGAATATTAATAACGAAAATAATGCTGCGGTAACAGAAATACTTGCGAATCAAGTGAAAGAGACAAACAGAGCTTAATGAAAAAGAGAGCTTCGCCCGCCTACCTGGCATTCAAACGTCAACTTTTGTTTAGTTTCTTTTGAGTAACGAAAACCGAGATAAGAACTTAATTAGTTAAAAGACCGGGTACACGATGAAAGAAGTAATTTCTTATAAGAAACTTACTTAGTAAAGTAGAATTTCTTGACATTTTTTTTCACGCTGTAACTAACTGTAAGGTGAGCTTAAGAAAGTAGCCTTTGATATTAATAGATACGGCTTCCCTTTCACGAAATTTTACGTATAAGATGTCGACACAGAGAGTCTGGTGTTTTCTATAATTTTTTGTTTAGGTTTTCCATAAGAGTGATGATTAGGCGAATGAGATCTTAAATATTCATGTCATCTCTATAGAATTCTATAGACGTATTTATTGTATGAACTAATCACCAAGCAAGCTAAAACTATATTAGAGTAAATGAGGTACCTATATTAAAAAAAACAAACTTCGATTTTAACTTATTTAATTTCGTTGCGAAATAACCTTTTTCACTACATGATGTTGAATGATTTATTATTCCTTTTACAATGCAATCGCTGCGTATTTTTTCACTGGACTCACAAAATAAAATTATAAATCGGAAACTTTACTTGAACATTTTTTCACGCAAATACCTACCTATGAATATTTAAAACAAAAAAAAAACAATGAACGACAGAGCGCGCGAAGAACAAAGCGAATCCCGACTGAAACGTAGCGAAAATATTAAGCCGAGTCACCAAAGCAGGGTCTGCTCTTCCGGAAATTGAACCCGGGACCTCACGCATGAGAGGTGAACTGTGTCCCCTGCCATTATACACACTTGCGGTCAAACGGAGCTCTACATTCAACGCTTCCATCATACTGAACGCTACACAAACTCCCTCAAACTGTGTCTCTTGTTACAATTGCAGAATACGTTAATCAGTCTATCCGCCACGTCCACCTACCCACAACTTGATGAACTCTACAACCGTTTTCATCTCACTGATGTAGAGTTCACTATAAAACCGATCACGACCAGAAAATGTAGAGCCACCCGTACGAAGTGTTGAATCACACTGAGGGTTCATGGTCGTTAGTTAGTAAAAGCTCCCTTTTATTATTATTTATTTATGTTATGGTACACCAACATAATATTACACCAATACATTTTAAATATTTGTAGTTGAATACATATAGGTCTCTAGCAATATTCCTATTACAGGCATACACTTCACTCGTAACAGATTGTATTATTTTCCTTAAATTACTATACTAATACAAAAAAAAAAACATAGACCTAATGAACTTATATTACATAAAATCAACATGACCAATGTTGAAGGAAATGATAATAATAACTATAAAAAAATACACATACATTCAATTGAAATTAAACAAGTAGTGAAGTATTTCGAAAAACACAGAATTATTGATTAAAAAAGAAAGAAAAAGACTTGTACATTAAACAAAACAATTGTAAGCGACAGTTAGTCCAAACTAAATTGATTTTTGAGAATCTTATTTTTTAAATTTGTTCTAAATCCTGCGAGGGAGTTAGAAAATATATCAATTTCCGGATTATTTATAGCATTGTACTCTCGGCAGATCCTTGACATGGGCGAGTACTGTCCTAAATTTGTTCTCGCCATCGTCAGTCTCAGTATATCTTTGATCGGGGCTCTGGGAAGATTGTAAGGCACAGATATATTTATTTTCTCCAGGAGGCTACTACAGAATATATGCGAGCGAAGAACCTTGTACAGAAACATGAGATCGTGTATTAGACGGCGATCACGAAGCGAAACCATATGAAATCTTTCAAGTCTTAGATCATAAGTGGCCCTGTGAGATATTCCAGGCGAATGAAAAGCTAAATGCCTTGTGAACGCTCTTTGTATGCCTTCAATTCTTTGTGAATGTATTGCATAGTGCGGATTCCAAGTCACACTGGCATATTCCAGAAGGCTTCGGACCAAACTATTAAAAAGGACTATCTTAGTTCCGGCTTGGCGGAATTCTTTGGTACTTCGCTTAATAAATCCTACCATTTTCGCCGCGCGACTGACTATGTGATCGATGTGATGGTTTAGTGTTAATTTACTGTCTACAATAACACCCAGGTCCCTTATTTCATCCACTTTTGTTAGGATGGTACTGTGGAGACTGTAAGATGCGGGATATTGGTTTTTTTTTCGGCTAAATCTTACGTGGAAGCACTTATTAACATTTAGTTCCATGAGATTCTGGGCACACCAGTCCGTCAAACTATTCAGGTCTTGCTGAATTAGTTGGGCATCATATGATGTTCCGATTTTACTATATAATTTGAGGTCGTCGGCAAACAAGAGGTAATTACAATGCTTTATGACTGAACCTATGTCGTTAATAAATACTAAAAATAGTACTGGCCCCAAATGTGAACCTTGTGGAACACCAGATTTAGCAATATAGGTGTCAGAAGTATATCCACCTATCACTACAGTTTGAGGTCTTTTTGCCAGGTAAGATTCAAACCATTGAAGCAGAGAACCATTTAATCCCAGATGTGCAAGTTTAGTTATTAGGAGTCGATGATTTACAGTGTCAAAAGCGCTACTAAAGTCAGTATAGATAGCGTCCACTTCGCAACCAGCATCCAAAATCTCTGCTAGTTCTGAAATGAACTGCACTAAATTGGTCTGAGTAGAATAGCCTTGTCTGAAACCGTGTTGTCTGTCGGTTAACTGTAGCGATACATGATGAGTAAGGTAATCGTGCATCATGGATTCGAACAGTTTTGCAAATGACGACAAAATGGATATAGGTCGATAGTTTTTAACATCCGTCTGATCTTCTTTTTTGAAAATAGGCACTATCTGCGCTTTTTTCCACTCCGTGGGAAAGAACCCGATCTTAACCGAAGCATTAAAGATAATTGACAGGGGTTGGGCCAAGAACTGAGCGCAACGTTTAACAAAAACTGGGGGGATTCCGTCGGGGCCAGCTCCCTTTTGTACGTTGATAATTTTGATTTTTTTAAGGACGTTCATTTCAGAAAATTTTAACATCGACATACCTGAGGCATTTGTATGGTCCCTGCTAATTGTCGATGTCTCACTGTTTTCATTCGGCTCTTTGTACAGTGATTCGAAATGACGGGCAAAAAGACTAGCAATTCCGTTGCCAGAACTTGCGGTTTCAGCACCTAGTTGCATTCGCGAAGGAATACCACTACGGTTTTTTCGCCTGTTTTTGACGTAGGACCAAAATAGTTTTGGGTTTTCGCGAATACTATTCTCTGTTTTTTTTATAAATTCTCTATAGCACGCAGTTGTTTGAGTATGACAGCGTTCACGGAGAATTTCGAACTCAACTTTGTCACGCGGGTTTTTGTATCTACGGTACCTTAAACGGGCTTTGTCTTTTTCTCTCAATAATTTAATTAGTGACCTACTAAACCAGCTGGGGTACTTTGAAACAATAGAGCTACGTTTGGGCACATGTTTGCATATGATCTCATTCAAGGTTTTATAGAAGTTGGAGACCATAGTGTCAACGCAGTTTGTATTTCTAAGAACCTCATTCCAATTCACCTGCCTTAGATCTACCAAAATGTTAGCATAATCTGCTTTGTAAAAATTTAAATCTGTTCTTCTTGTTGGTTTGAGTAAAGAGGTCAAGGTGGAGTTCAACCTGAATATGAACGGAGGATGTTTTTTATCGATCCTAGTAAGTACGTCACACGGAGTAAAAACATTCGCAGAAACAGAGGTGGATAGCGCCAGATCAAGTATTCTATCATCCTCATTTAAAATATTGTTACATTGATACAAATTATTTAACGATATGAAGTCAATTAATGCGTACCCGAGATTACACTTGAAGTTTGACGCTGTTAATGAGGTATTATTCCCGGAATTATTCCATTTGATGGACCCTAGATTAAAATCCCCCAAAATAATTACGTCGTCGACCTGATTTAGTACCCCTTCGACGCCTGTCAAAAACGACTTCAAGTGTTCAATCTTTAAGGGTGGCGGTAAGTACACTACGCATAATGCTAGAGTTTTAATTGTGTTTTTCAATTTAACTTTCACAGTTACCCAGAGATCTTCGCAATCTGTCTCCCAGCCAGGGACACGACTTGAACATATATTTTTTGATATAGCAAGCATTGTGCCGCCACCGATTGTTTTTTTATTGGCCGTACTACATCGGTCGCGTCGATAAACGACATAACTACTGTCTACCAATTCACTATCATGTATACTAGGATCGAGCCATGTTTCCGAGAATGCTATAATATCATAACTGCTTTGAAGTATGTTTAACATGAGATTATCTGTTTTTGTTCTCAAGCCACGCACATTTTGATAGTACATTTCAATCATTTTTACAGTTTTTGACACATATACACTTCAAATAATAATAAAAAAATAATAAAAACTACGTCAATTTCTTTATACTGTCCATATTTCGAATCATTAGCGCCGCACTGGATTCGTTCTTCCTAACAAATATTCTGCCTTTACGGACCCAGATGAATTTGTATGCTAACTCTCGCGCTTTTTTTCTGGTGGCAGCATGTAGTGACTTGTTTGTAGGTGTGAGATGCTCAGACAAAAATATTGGAGCTTTATTACCTCCAAGGCCAAGCTGGTGAGAGTTGAGCTTATCGTTAGAGTTTTTGCGGTTGAATTTAGCGCATGCCGCTAATATGGAGTCTCTTTGATTTGTGCTCTTGAGCTTCACGATCACTGCCCGCGGCCTATCGTTGTCTTTGTTGATTTTTGCCACTCGCGTGGTGTACAGTATGTCCTCAGACGATAAAGGTGATTGTATTAGTTTAGACAGAATTTCTATAGTTTTGGGAAGATCCTCATTCTTGTGCTCGGGCAAACCATTTATTTCAAGGTTACTGTCTCGCATGTGTTGTTCTGCCAAGTGGAGTCTCTCACATAATTCGTTGACTGTAGATTTCAAATGTTCGTTATCTTTTTGAAGTATAGCCAGTTTGCGTGTAGTATCATCTTGATTCGCTTTGACTTCCTCGTATCTCTCATTGAAAAATGCTAATGATTCTCGGAAATCAGCAATCGTGTCTCTCATTCTGCCCTCCAAATCATAACAGCAATAAGTCGAGTTTTTGGCCAAATTGAGTTATATATATATTCGGAATCAGCAAAGCGAGATCTACAATCGCCTCTTAGACACTTTTAACGTAAAATTTCAGGAAACCGTTTTTTCAGAAAGCATAAACGCAATAAGTAGGGTATTCTACCTTTAGTCCCCAACCATAAGTGCAATAACTCGAGTTATGGCAGCCCTACTTGTGGCACATCTTGTTGTTTCATACAAAACCAAATCATAACCGCAATAAGTATGACTTATTGAGGTTATGATTTGTGTATCTATCAAGACACTTAGTTTTCTTTTAACATAACAACAATAACTTTCATCATCATCAGCCCATACTTGTCCGCTGCTGGACATAGGCCTCTCCAATTGCACGCCACTGTGATCTGTTTTCGGCTTTTCGCATCCAGCTTCTGCCAGCCATCTTGCGTATATCATCAGTCCACCTTGCCTGAGAGAGTCCTACACTCCGTTTGCCGAGACGCGGTCTCCACTCGAGAACTCGTTTTCCCCAACGGTCATCGGTTCTACGGCTAATATGGCCGGCCCACTGCCACTTCAGCTTGCTAACACGATGAGCTATGTCGATGACTTTGGTTCTCTGTCGGATCACTTCGTTTCTGATTCTATCCTTCAGAGAAACGCCGAGCATAGCCCTTTCCATAGCACGCTGTGCGACTTTGAGCTTGTGGGCCAGCCGTGCCGTCAGTATCCACGTCTCAGCTCCGTATGTCATTACAGGTAGGACACACTGATTGAAGACCTTTGTCTTCAGGCACTGTGGGATCGCTGATGTTAAGACTCGACGTAACTTTCCAAATGCTGCCCAACCCAGCTGAATTCTTCTGTTTACCTCGTCCTCGAAGTTATTTCTACCCAACTGCAATGTCTGCCCAAAGTATACGTATTTTTTAACAACTTCGAGAACGGTACCGTGTACTGAAATCGGTTCCGGTAAAACATGTTCATTGAACATGACCTTGGTTTTATCCAAGTTCATCCGTAGGCCGATCCGTAGCGAAGAATCAGCTAGGTCATTCAACATCAGTTGAAGGTCCTGCAGCGTTTCTGCCATGATGACGATGTCGTCTGCAAATCGAAAGTGAGAGATGTGTTCGCCAATGATGTTGATGCCACGTCCTTTCCAATGCAGTCTTGAACATATCCACCATTGCATTTGTGAATAATTTCGGGGAAATAACATCCCCTTGTCTCACTCTTCGATGCAATGGTATGGGACGTGTTTGCTGATTTTGTAGTTGGACGGACATGGTGGCAGCCTCGTATAGGCATCTTATCACTTGGATGTATCGCCAGTCAACTTGGCAACGCTGCAGAGACTCCAGAACGGACCAGATCTCAACCGAGTCAAAGGCCTTCTCATTGTCCACGAATGCTAGACACAGGGGCAGATTATATTCTTCAGTTTTTCTCTATGATCTGCCGCACTGTGTGGATGTGGTCTATGGTGCCATAACCGCTCCGAAACTGCGCTATTGTCTCTCAACAGTACTGATAAAGGCTGGAGGTAAACCGATATTAAGGGAGCTCCAAAAGCTTTCTCCGGAGCAGTCTGGATTTCGGAGCGGTTATGGCACCATAGACCACATCCACACAGTGGACTATGAGAAGGCCTTTGACTCGGTTGAGATCGAATGCGAGAAGCCGAAAACAGATCACAGTGGCGTGCAATTGGAGAGGCCTATGTCCAGCAGTGGACAAGTATGGGCTGATGATGATGAAAGTTATTGCTGTTATGTTCAAAGAAAACTAAGTGTCTTGATAGATACACAAATCATAACCGCAATAAGTCATACTTATTGCGGTTATGATTTGGTTTTGTATGAAATAACAAGATGTGCCACAAGTAGGGCTGCCATAACTCTAGTTATTGCACTTATGGTTGGGGACTAAAGGTAAAATACCCTACTTATTGCGTTTATGCTTTCTGAAAAAACGGTTTCCTGAAATTTTACGTTAAAAGTGTCTAAGAGACGATTGTAGATCTCGCTTTGCTGATTCCGAATATATATATAACTCAATTTGGCCAAAAACGCGACTTATTGCTGTTATGATTTGGAGGGCAGAAACAATCTCCACATTTTAACAAATAATAACAAAACAACAAACGTTGTATACAAAAATGTTTTAAATTAGATCATTGTCATTTTAATTAGGTATTAAGCAGCGGTGTGGTCTACGATGGAGCACACTTGTTCATTAGGTGCATATTCACCCCAGTGACTTGAAGACTGTGCTGCGCAGGAAACACAGACTCCGGCAAGTCATTCCACATGCTAGCGGTTCGTACTACACACTGTATTGCCTGTAATAGCAATCATCATCATCATCAGCCCATACTTGTCCACTGCTGGACATAGGCGTCTCCAATTGCACGCCACTGTGATCTGTTTTCGGCTTCTCGCATACAGCTTCTGCCAGCCATCTTGCGTATATCATCAGTCCACCTTGCCTGAGGGCGTCCTACACTCCGTTTGCCGAGACGCGGTCTCCATGAGAGAACTCGTTTTCCCCAAACGGTCATCGGTAATACCAATACGAATCGCTAAATGTGTTACTAAATTCAAATTTCGAGAACGATACAATTAGATTTTATAATACACTTCACGCCTTTTAATTCCAAAGCGGGGTAGGCGGAGGCACTTGCTAAAGCAAACGCCCACGGTTCACGCGCGCGTATTAAACCCAACGTGACAGGGAGTGAGCCCATCGCCGTTATAGGATTCACACACCTTGTGGTGTGCGGGTTTCATCACGATGTTGTACTTCACTGTAGAAGCGTTGCATTGCTTACATAGCTCAGATTTTATATATATTTTTAGCATATTCCTTCAAGTTGAAGAAGTTAATTGTAATCAAGAACCATCAGTATTGAAGAATAATCTGTAGGTATTTATCAACGATATTTATTAGTACAATAGATATCGTATATTTAGGTCTATGATATCTACAAATTTCCTGAAGATCATTGCAATTATTGTATTGCGTCACACTGCGAACCGTTCTATTACTAATTAGAAACGAAAACGACAAAAGTACTAATAAATTGACTTGCAATAAACAAATTAATGACGAAATTAAAATGAACGTATTTTACAACTAACTCATTAGTTTGAATGATGTCACTCGTACACCACGTGAGCTACCAGGTAACCAGCAGCGCCCAGCAGCAGTGCAAACATAGTTACACTATGATTTCACGAGAATAAAAATAATGGAGCAAAAACACATGTTAACTTTGTTACTCGTGCAACAACAAAGATGCCTGTAACCGCAACGTATTATTATTTGCAAGTATCTTTGATGGCCGTCACGTCACACTGAGCTTCACGGACAATGTTTCGTTGGACTGCTGCTATCTGCACAACGTCGCAACGGCGCGGCTCAAGTCTATGACAGATGTGAATAGACCGCGGCGACCCTGTCCATTCAACTCCGCAATATCTGAAGTTATACAATAAAATTTATGTTGAACTGCAGTTCTGATCGGTCAAGTATAAAAGGGATTGGTGTTATTGGACGCAGCGTTGTGCGGCCGCGGATGACCGCGGCGGTACCAGGCGAGCATGATTGCTGTGTAGCTCTGCGTGAACAGAAAATGGTGACGAGGACGAACGACCGACATACTTAGCACCGAACGGTCACCCACCGTGCACCTGATTCATGTTATTATTGTAGGTATTTCATGTTGTTGTGATTTTGTTGCACAAATGATGAAATATAATCAATCATTTAATGACATGTCATGTACGATAGAAGACGCTCCTGTGCATTGCTGAGCGATGTCGTGAACTGCTGGATATGTGATCTTGCAATACGCTTGAGTTCTCGAGTGGAGACCGCGTCTCGGCAAACGGAGTGTAGGACGCTTCACAGGCAAGGTGGACTGATGATATACGCAAGATGGCTGGCAGAAGCTGGATGCGAGAAGCCGAAAACAGATCACAGTGGCGTGCAATTGGAGAGGCCTATGTCCAGCAGTGGACAGGTATGGGCTGATGATGAAAACACTTGAAACCACGAAGTGGGGTCAGAGAATGAAAATTTTTTGTTAACGTGAAACTTTTATTACACCGTCTCGAACTTTTTCGTCTGTGTGTTGCATGTCGCGTGACGGTCGGCCGCGGAGTAGGGAGTTTCACTTTTACCGTGGTTTCGTAAAACCCACACAACTTTTTTTTGTAATTGAGTATG
Source organism: Conopomorpha cramerella (assembly GCA_012932125.1). Taxonomy (NCBI): domain Eukaryota; kingdom Metazoa; phylum Arthropoda; class Insecta; order Lepidoptera; family Gracillariidae; genus Conopomorpha; species Conopomorpha cramerella. The sequence goes on along the minus strand of SJJU01004389.1, from coordinate 14,869 downwards.
ATTCTATAACTACTGTGCGAGTGGGTGGTCACAAAGTTCACATTAAAGTTACCGTTGCTGTGAGGTGCTCACAAAACTTTCAACTTTGCACTCGAGTAGGGCGTTAGGCACTTTTATACGTATCTAGTGTATGCTATTAACAATAGTACAGAGGGTGATCTAATGCCTGTTTCCCACCGTTGCGATTAATTCTATCGCTGTACCTTCATCCATTAGATAATTGGTCAATTTTCTATTATCAGTGGCACCTTACGCGGGCGGGCGTAAGGTCGCAATCGGCGTGGCAAAGCGCCTGATGCTGGAAGGCCAGCGGAAGCGTCATGCACCATCGCCCGCGCTGACACTGTGAATGTAAGCTTGATAACCACCTACGTACTTTTTTGTGCGGAACCAAATTATTATTTTCGTTGGTTGTTGATCGTTTTTGTAACAGGCCCAGCCCATATTCGGTAACTTGTGTTAGTATAACGACAACATTATTGTTATTATACGGCAGGTGCTTCTTGGGACAAGTATAGATTCACAAAGATATTTCCACGTAGATTACGACTTTATAAAGGAGTTTGAGCGTCTGTGGTCCAGCTGGTCGCATCCTTGACCTGTAAACGGTAGGTCGCGGGTTTGTGTTCGGCTACTGGACGTGTACCAAAAGGGACTCTTTTTCAGAGCTTATTATTTACTAACTTTCGCCTGCGTGGACTTCTGTTATATTGCGGTATAAAGGAATATTTTTGTTTTCCCTCGTACAAGTACCCTATTATTTAAACCGGACTTTTAACTGTAGGTCTGCAAAATTTCAAAGCAATCGGTTTAGTAGTTGCGACGTGAAACCGAAACTAACAAACAAACAAACTCACTTTCCCATTTATAATATTAGTAAAATAGCTTTAGCAAATGCCTCTGCCTACCCCGCTTTGGGATATAAAGGCGTGAAGTGTATTTATTTGTTTTTTTTCTGACAACATTGTAATGACCACTCTACGCAATGTACATCTAATCGTCGACAGTGTCGATCATGGTAAATTCTGTGATACGGGGGCTTGATTTACTGATAGGTAAATCAACTTTAACTTTTTTTTAAATGGCAATCTACTAGCTTGTGCCAATAATTGTTGCCAATGTCGTGTGTGAAACATAGGTTTGAAAGAACCAATGAGAGGTTTTCTGATAGGTTCAAATATGTCAAAAGTAGTTCCAAAACATATCACAGATGGCGCTAATCAGACATGATCTTAGGGAGAAACTCATTTTAGAATTTTCAACAAAAAATAAAAATATGAAATGACAACCCTGTCTAGGTAGTGCCATCTGTTGACATTTCTTAGAACTGTAACTAGCCACCTGTCAGAAAACCTCCCATTACAGTAATTATCATGACAAAAGCCTACTGGAGAGGTAAATCAACAATGAGAGAATTTTCTTTGACGTTTTACTGACAGTTGACGTTTCGGAAAATCTGTCATAAAAACGTCACGGAAAATTCCCCATACATACTGTGCGAAGGTTTAATATAAAAAAAGTTGTGTGGGTTTTACGAAACCACGGTAAAAGTGAAACTCCGTACTCCGCGGCCGACCGTCACGCGACTTGCAACACACACACGAAAAAGTTTGAGACGATGTAATAAAAGTTTCACTTCAACTAAAAACAACAGTCTCGATGCCAACTCCCGCCGCTGCCTACGGAACCTCTAAATATATAAAAGGAAAAGCTGACTGAATGACTGAATGACTGACTGATTGACTGACTGACTGACTGACTGACATATCAACGCACAGTCCAAACGGCAAAACGTAGGCGCTTGAAATTTGGAACGGACGTAGCTTAGGTATCTCAGGGGCGCACTAAGAAAGGAATTCCCGAAATTCCCACGGGAACGGGAACTAACGGGAAAATACTTTTGTATGAAAAATCTAAACCGCTCAAGTTAGACGCTTGAAATTTGGGATCCAGGTACTACTATACTACGCGAATGAAATCGCGGGGCGTCCACTAGTCTTCTATAATACTCATCAACATCTTCTACATTTACGAAGAGCACAATTGATACCCGCTACTACTGGCCTTGCTCAATCTCGCAATCAATAAAAAAAATATCATTGAATAGAACTGAATATGTATATTTGAATTGTGCTTTACGGGAATGACAAATATACTTACGTAATTTTCTTTTAAATGTGGTACATTAGAATTTCCAAAGGGTTTTACATTATAGTAAACAAGAGTTTTTTCCCGCTAACTCCCGTACCCGTGGGAATTTTACAACTAAGTTTTATGTTTACTAAGGTACCTACCTGCATCCCAAATGTCAAAAAGGTTCTCTCTTGAGCGGATTTTCCATACAAAACGATTTTCCCTTTAATTCCCGTTCCCGTGGGAATTTCGGAAATTCCTTTCTTAGTGTACCCCTACGGTACCTAAGCTATGTCCGTTCCAAATGTCAAGTGCCTACGTTTAGCCGTTTGGGTCGTGCGTTCATATGTCAGTCAGTCTGCTTTTCCTATATATATTAAAGCAGACATTAGACGCTCATGCAAGCGTCATTCAATTCCATCAGTCATGATTTATGGAATTAACTAATACTAATTCAAACATGATTCACTATATCAGACGATAGGAAATCCGTCAATCACAATCATAACTGTGGTAAAACTGAGATCAAAACGTATCGTCTAATGTCTACCTTAGATTTAAGTTACAACTGTGAGCCCGCTGTTGGCAGACAGGCCTGATAAGTAAGTAGGTAAATATTTCCGCCAGATTGTTGTAATAATTGCTTAATATTGTTTGATGTAAATTTATTCGACTTGGAAATGCTTGTTATTCACAAACGGTCGGATGACACAATAGTTAAACGGCAGGCTCGTTCCGGCTGATAGGGCGGCGGCGGCGGCGGCCGTGGCGCAACCGGCAAGCCTTGTTCACAGCTAGGGATGGGTAAAACATACATGTTAGTAAACATCGTTGGCTAAACGCCGAATGGCTTTCTTGCTGGCCGAGTAGCCCATGATACCATACGACTTTTCCCAAGGAACCCTACAAAAACACATATAGTTCGTGCATTTCATGAATGCGCGCGGGCCTTAGATGTGTGTGTGGCAGTTTTGTTCGTTTGAACTGTCAACTAGCGTGTCCATATACAAGTCACACATATAAAGCCCGCGCGCGTTCATGAAATGCACGAACATAACAAAAAAAGTGTTTTTTATAAACTTGTCTCTTATGTTCAGCTTTACAACCGACAATTCTGCTACAAACAAAGTAATAACGCTTTGTGTTCAATTTGGTGTCGTTGTCACAGTCTATCAATAGAGTCGTCAATAGTCAAAGTCGTGTCAAAAACTCATTAAAACGTGAGGGTGGACCATCACATTTCAATGCTGCGTGGAACATTACACGGGAATACTTATACGGGCACACTATTACACTAATTCCACCACATTAGCACAATAATTGTAGCGAAAAATTAATTCTGAAAACGAGAAATACATAAGCCATTTGCATCTCATCGCTTCCCGTATAACACGATAAAAAAATGGTTGTCTGTAAATTCGGTTCACCGGTGGTAGTTTGACGTGACAACGTCCAACATTGCATATATACACACATCAAAAGTGTCTAGGGATCAAGTACATTTTAGAAGATTACAATCAAGAATATATTTTGTAAAAACTGAATTCATTCATAATTTATTCAAAATGTGGTGATACGTCATTGATACAGGCATGGGGAATTAGGTAGGAGACCAATCCAGAAGATTAGATTTGATTTAAATAAATTAGATTTTCTTTTTAGAACTAAAAATGTTCTTGATCCCTAGACACTTTTGATATGTGTAGTAGTAGTAGAACGGAACAATGACGTCATATTTTTGGTGCATGCAGCCCGTAGTGTCGAGTTGTTAAACTTAGTCACGTGAATATCTCTACATGCAAACTTACCTATCAGCTGCGTACCACTTTGTATGAAGTGGTAATTTTATTCGCAGTTTTCTGATATTGTATTTAGAGCTAAAAATGTTCTTGATCCCTAGACACTTTTGATGTGTGTATTGCTAATTATAAGAACTAAAAAAATATATAAAATCTTACTGATAATACAACTAACTCCAGATAAAAAATATCTCAACAAAATTATAGTGTAACAACTTCACCTCTATATAACGTGTCGCCTGCCGTACTCTGAAGGATAAGCATGAAAATATTGGCCTCGTTATTTATTTCCTGTGATTAATTAACATAATGTGTGTCATTTCCGAGTACCGGCTCATTTCGCAAACAGCGTGTCTATAGTCTGCATTCATCACAGTGGAGTGCATAAAATACTCATTTTAGTCGTTAAAAACGTTTTATATACACACACTCCACGCCTTTTAATCCCAAAGTGGGGTAGGCAGCGGCACTTGCTAAGAAAATGCTCAGAGTTCACGCGCGCGTATTTAACTGAACGTGACGGGTGGTGAGCCCATCGCCGTTATAGGGTACACACAACTTGTGGTGTGTGTGTTTCATCACGATGTTGTCCTTCATCGTACCTACATAGGCCCTGAAAAAGAGTCCCTTTGGTACACGCCCAGTAACGTCCAGGACTCGAAACCGCGACCTCCTGGTTACTAGTCAAGTATCCGACCAACTGAAACAGACGCTCTTGAACACTTCACATTTATCTCCCAGAGAGGTGAACTAAGAACATCGATATCTATCTCTGTCAAGTATTTACTAACTTATTTCTATAGTGGATAGCATTCGGGAGAATCTGGAATAGAACGAGTTAGGAACTCCGGAACAAATCGTTTGACCTCGCCGCACTGGGAACGCCGAGACCGCAACGGTTGCTTTCGTAGTTCCCAAGTTCTAGTTGTATCCACGGCTTACCTAACGGTTTGCATTCAAATGACGACGGGACATTGTATGCTCCTGACTAGAGTTGATATTATCAAATGGACGTAGTTACACGAAAAGGACTCAATCCACACTTTGCCCGAAATTGAGTTAGCTATACCAGGTTAAGACATATCCATCATATAAGAAAACATTTACACAAAAAAGTTCACAACAACCTATTTTTTATGTACCCTGACTCAATCCGCATGTCATCATCAATATCATCATCATCATCATCATCAGCCCATACTTGTCCACTGCTGGACATAGGCCTCTCAAATTGCACGCCACTGTGATCTGTTTTCTGCTTCTCGCATCCAGCTTCTGCCAGCCATCTTCCGTATATCATCAGTCCACCTTGCCTGAGGGCATCCTACACTCCGTTTGCCGAGACGCGGTCTCCACTCGAGAACTCGTTTGCCGCAACGGTCATCAGTTCTATACTAATATGGCGCATCCAACTTTAAAGCTCAATATCTCCGAAGTAACTTTTTGTGGATTGAGTCCTTTCTGTGTAACTGCGTCCAATTGGATTTGGGACAAAGCTCTCACCACTACGATCAATATGACAAGACCGCGTGAAATAATGAACTAGTGGTTCGGTCCTACAGACATCACAGTACTATATGTACCACTCACCACAGCCGTGTGGTGACGGCGAATAGAATACAAGTGTCACCACCCCAGCCCGACTTTTCCCGTCATGGGAGTCGTAAGAGGCGACCGAGGGAACTCTCCAGTGGTGGGGTCAGCAGCGTTCTCTGTGAGTTAAACCTCAACACTACTGCGATCGCCAACACACCTGCCAAGCGTGGTGATTATTGGTATTTCCCTCCAAATGATCGCGGTAATTATTGGGGAGCTCCTCGCCCAGCAGTGGACTTTGTGTGGCTGATGATGATGTCCCTCGCTCTGTCATAATGTATTAATGATGAGTTGAAGCAATCGTTAATTGTTTTATTGATAAATACACACATCAAAAGTGTCTAGGGATCAAGTACATTTTAGAAGATTGCAATCAAGAATATATTTTACAAAAACTGAATTCTCCGGAAGATTAGATTTTGATGTAAATAAATTAGATTTTTTTTAGAGCTAAAAATGTTCTTGATCCCTAGACACTTTTGATGTGTGTAGTTAAAAGTATGTAATACGTCCGTATGTGAAAAGTCCAGAGATATTAATTACTTGTTATTGTACCTATATAAAGAAAAGAAAAAAACAGTCTCTTGATCCTTTATCATCGGGCCTCCGCCAATGATATTCGTCATTTAGAAGGAAATGCCAATAATCGCCACGATTGGTAGCTGAGTTGGCGAATATATACAATTATAAATAATACCCACTTGCAATATGAAAATTACATTTTCTCGACGATCAGTACCAAGTTATTCAACTTGAACGACGGTAATGAATATCCGCCTCAACCTCGCTTCAGTCTTTAAAATTAGTTAGGTAATTTGTTATTTATATTGAATGATTTTTGCCGCAGTAGGTAGGTAGGCAGTGGACGAGCGATGAAGTCATGTTCCATGAGTCACGGTGGCGGCGGCGGAGACGTTATCAGAGTGGAGCCGCGAGTCGCTGAGCTGACACAACAACAAACTGCTCTGTTTACACTAGCAGCTGATATCTACATACTTTGGGTCGAGTCTCCTACACTCTCGTTGCTGCATCGCTCTGAAATCGCAGCGTCAAAGGATGTGAATTCGAAGAAAGAAAGTACTTTTGTTAGGAAGAAACAGGGAATAAAATACAGAAAAAAAAAACAAATTAATTAGCTACAAAGATTTGCTTAGTATACTTCTACCGCAGTTAATTGGTATCTTGCACTGCAGCGTTGATTTTCAGCAGATCCTGATGCGATTTCAGGCGAAAGGTGCTGCCATCACATACAAAGATATTGGGTTTTTTTTATCACTATGAACAATCGTTTGACCACCCTGATGTTAAGCAGCGATGTGGTCTACGATGGAGCACACTAGTTCATTAGGCAACCCTTGAAGACCTTCAGACTGTACTGCGCAGGTAACACAGACTCCGGCAAGTACATTCCACATCCTGAAGGTTCGCACTATGAAAGTAGACGCAAACCGTTCGGTTCGCGTAAATGGTAAATCCACCTGGTATGGATGACGTTTAGCCGTTGTCCTTGTTGTCCTATTGTAAAAACGCGATGGGTATGGTCAAATAGACTAGATAGAGTAGGGTCGATGGACATCTGATTCTTCATGACGACACTTCTGTCGTTTTTTTTTTCATATTTCGTGTAAATACTTCTATTTACACGTTCCGTGTGTCCACTCGTCTCCTAATGCTACATTGAAAACAACTAGTTGAGGAAGTGATCAATACGCTAGATGTAGTAGGTATCTGGGTGACATAGTTTGTCTTTCTGCAACTTGGCAATCAGCGTGCCTATGTTTCGTGTTTGAGGGCAGCGATACTCCAACCACTCCGGCTTCTTCACGAACCCAAGAAGTACTTTTATGTCATTTGTGGCCTCGTGTAAGGTTTTTGGAGACCCTAGGTGCTTTGCTCTGTATGATAGATACCTTCTAAGCACACTCTCCGAAATACACCCGATAGAAGATAGATAGGCTCGCAACCTTGCGGCGATGCTCTAGGCTTTGTAGCCGAGTATCTCCTATATTTGAGAGGTGTTTGTCTAGTGTGTTGTGCCCTGTTAGAAATCCTAGAACTTTTATCAACAAATTGTTGCTTTCAGCATGGTCCTACTTTGTTTCCTGTTGTCTCCAGGCACGATCATAGTGACAAATTCCGAAAAAACTTTTAGTACATAACAATTTGCTCTGTCCCTGTGCAGTGCAAAAGCCAACCCAAAGAACTTTCCGGATGACGGACCCTTTTTAATATCATCATGATCATCAGCCCATACTTGTCCTGGACATAGGCCTCTCCAATTGCACGCCACAATGGTCTGTTTTCAGGTTCCATCCAGCTTCTGCCAGCCATCTTGCGCATATCATCAGTCCACCTTGCCTGAGGGAGTCCTACACTCCGTTTGCCAGAGCTTTTGCATGGGTGATCGCATAAGTGGCATAGTTGTGAGTATTTTAATCGGTCACTCCTACTGTCTAGAGAGTAATCTCTAAGCCCAGTTGCGAAGATCACATGCTTCACACCGAGCAAAGCTGATTTACTTTGCCGTAATGATTTCAAGTTGAGACCAGCGTTATCCCGATTTGGCTAAACATCTACACAACCCAAATAAAACAATATAAACGAACTCTGTGCCATCCAGTTTCATCAATCGAGATAAATGCTGAGCTGAAGGAGATTACAAAAGTCATGTACTATAGTGAACCTAACCTGCACATAAAACAGCAGTTGCCAACATTTTGCGAATACATTCGAGCGTAAACTACCTGCTTACTCACTATGTAAAACAAAGTTGAAAGACATGCATATTTTGTAAAGAGTTGCAGCTACCAACGTATCAGTTACGACACGGAGTTCCGAAGGAAACAATACACGTATGTAGGTCAGTGTGTGTTCCTTCATTGCATGTGCACATTGTGAATTCAGCAATAATCATTTCAGGAAAGAAAACAACTACCTACCTACGAAGTCAGTTTCCAAATATTTCAGCGAGTTATTTAGTTAGTTTGCGAAATGATAAGATAATTAGAATTTCGTTATGCTTATTTCAGTATAATTTTATTGTTAAATACCTCTTTAGTAGGTATCAGACGGAGTACACAGCATTATCTAGTTTAGTTTCAGTATCTTCTATAATCGTAAGAAAATATTCCGGTTCATACATAATTTTATGTACTCAACATATCCGAATCTCTCGCAATCGAGGAGAGATAGCTGAGTAAAAGAAAATGATTTTTCAAGACAATAAAATAGCGCAAAAGAAAGCCAGAAAGTATTGTAGTCTTTTATTCAATATATAATTTATATACTTTCATAATTTATTGAAGTTTAATATTGTATGACCCAGAATTTATTATACACTAGCAAACCCGGCGAACTCCGTTTCGCCACCAGATGGGTTCGTTTCGTTTACCCGCTTTTCTGTTGAATTTTTTCCTGAATTTTCTTTGCTATAAACCTCACGGAGCCCGAGACCTTTCCAACGAATGCAAAACCGTGGAAATCGGTTCGTGCGTTCTGGAGTTATAGCGTCAGGGAGGAAAACCCGACTTATTTTTATATAGTAGATAGTACACTACATGCCTATTATGGTTTTTTTTTACAACAGACAACAAACGTTTGACCACCATCCCGCCTGATGTTAAGCAGCGATGTGGTCTACGATGGAGCACAATGGTTACCTATTCACCTCAGTGACTTGAAGACCTTCAGACTGTACTGACCAGGAAACACAGAATAATGTTAAGCAGAGGAACTTGCTAAGAAAATGTTTATTGTTCACTAAGCGTATTTATCCCAAAGGGAGTCACACATTGTGCTACATGGGTTTCCTTCATCTTATGAGCGTAGCGTTTGGCTCTAAAACACGCCTAGCAGTGGCGTGCACACCATATAGGCAAAAAGACACTGCCTACCTTAGTATTTTAGCTTACCGACCTAATAATGGAGTTATTGCTAGATCTTTTTTTCTTGTACTCACGACAGAGGCCAACGAAGGTCCCTAGGAATGGATAGGTTACCTATATTACGTAAAGACAAGTTATCTATACATAGGTGTCAATCCTTGGGGATCACTGCCTACCTTGTCGTAAAAACCAGTGCACGCCACTGACGCCTCGTACCTCCTCTCTCAAACCCACAACCTCCCGTTGCTGATACAAACGACCACTAGACTACAATAAGTTTTAAGAATACTGTATTTAATTGTTCTACATTTTCGAAAAAAAAAAAAGCGGCGCTATCGTCCTCGGCGTCCATGGCGGCGGTGGAGCTTATCAGATACCGTCAGCGGTATGGCAACGACACACATAGATACGCTATCGCTGTACTATATTCACACCCAACTTATGCAATTTACCAACGCACAGGTGTGTAGCTCGCTACAGGTTGCTTCACCAGTGAAATATACACATATATACTAATATTTGTTGCTTCAGCTCACTAGAGTCATAAAATTTCGACACAATATTTTATACTTTAATCTCACCTGTGATATAAAAAAATATACACTTCACGCGTATTAGTACCAAAGTGAGGTAGCCAGGAGCCCTTGTTTTTTCCATTTTAAGGAGACCACCACATCACTGCTTAACATCAGCTATAACATAACTTAACATCGGCCACGCTTGGATGTAGTGGCTCAGGCTGTTCCGGGGGCCCCGGCAATACCGCGGGAGCGGTCATCGTGGGGTTTTAGTGGGTGCGAGTCCCACATAACCCCGCCGCTGTGTGTCGTGGTCGCGAGCTGACTCATGTAACTGCAAATGCCCACGGTTCACCCGTGACAGATGGTGAGCCCATCGCCGTTACAGGGTTCACACACCTTGTGGTGTGCGGGTTTCATCACGATGTTGTTCTTCACCGTACGAGCGTGGCGTTGTGTACATAGGCTCTGAAAGGAGTCCCAGTGGTACACGTCTAGTAGCCGCACTCGAACCCGCGACTTTCCGGTTACAAGTCAAGGATCCGACCAACAGGCGCTCAAAATGATATAAAAATAAAATATTTCGATGAAAAACAACTGTTTAATACAACGCACATATTTTTGTAGCAGGTTATTATCTAGTTATAGGGTTTCATACTTGACAGACGGCAGGGAATCTTTTCCAAGAAGCAATTTCACTGGTATTTGGTATTGGAAATCCACGGCAGAGAAGCAGTACATCCAAATGTATGTAAATCCTGGTATACGCCTACTTAGTGCAACCTACATCAAGTATATTGAATAACATAATAAGATATTTGCAGAAGCAGAGGGATTTTCGAAGTACAGGCCACACCAGAAGTGCAGTTGTAGCTTTAACAAAAGATGGCGGTAACAGTATGAAAAGCGAACATTTGTGAAAAAAAATGTCTGAGCGTCACTTTATATATATATATATATGTATTTGCTTTCTAATTTCTACTTGTCCCAGCCACGGTGTAACGCTAACTAACACAAACAGCGTAGTACGATTCGGTGAGTAAGTAGAAGGCATCTGTACTATCTAAATATATAAAAGGAAAAGCTGACTGACTGACTGACATATCAACGCACTGCCCAAACGACTAAACTTAGGCTCTTGAAATTTGAAACGGACGTAGCTTAGCTACATTTGGACTGCACTAAGAAAGGATCTTCATGAATTCCCACGGGAATGGGAATTAACGGGTTAATACTTTTGTATGAAAAATCGAAACGGCTCAAGTTAGACGCTTGAAATTTGGGATGCAGGTACTATTAAACTACGCGAATGAAATAGCGGGGCGTCCACTAGAATATTATAAAGAGGAAAGGTTTGATTTTTTTTGTTTGTTTGTTTGAATTGAATAGGCTCCGAAACTACTGGACGGAATTGAAAAATTCTTTCACTGTTGGAAAGCTACATTATTAGGGAACAAAACAACGCGAGTAACACCGCGCGGTACGGCTAGTATTTAATAAGGTAATTAACATACTAAAGATTGTTCTCGGAAACTCCCTTGGTGTGATCTGATGGAATAGAAACTACATAAATATCGCTACTCCGAAAATAACCACTTCGTTTACGAAACTGCACATACAATCCAGCGTATAGCCATTTTGCGAACTGTGGCGTATGTGTGTTTGTTCGAAAAACAGCTACAACTACGTCAACACGGCACTGGAGTCTCTTCAATTCATTCTGAATTGAATATGATGATATTCTATTATAATAATGCCCTGAAACCGCCGCCGCTGTAAAGTTTGACAACTCGTGTAGGTAGTCTGTATTTCCACATATTTATTTAACAATGTACGCAACGCAACGCTCGTACGATGAAGGACAACGTCGTTATGAAACCCGAACACCACAATGAATGAACCCTATAACGGCGATGAGCTCACCCCCTGTCACGTTGGGTTAAAAACGCGCGCGTGAACCGTAGACATTTGCTTTGCAAGTGCCTCTGCCTACCCCGCTTTGGGATTAAAATTCGTAAAGTGTATTTATTATTTTATTTAACTTTATAGGGTTAACCAACACCTGATATACAGAGTGAAAACAAATAATGGGTAACGTAGTGCGAACCGCTAGGATGTGGAATGTCTTGCCGGAGTCTGTGTCTCCTGCGCAGTACAGTCTGAAGATCTTCAAGTCACTGGGGTGAATAGGTACCTAATGAACAAGTGTACTCCATCGTAGGCCACATCACTGCTTAACAACAGAAAGGATGGTGGTCAAACGCTTGTTCATTGTGATAAAAAAAAACCTAGAAAGCCATTAACATGCTTATACATTATGCACACATATGCTGAAATAATTACCCTCTTTCTGAGTCTACTGTTCTGTAGACCCACCGGAGTATATTTCAGGAGTTTATGTCGATGTTCAGAAACGAAAAAAAACAATTCGACGTCGTCATTACAAAAAGCAGAAACAGCTGAGCGAATTTGAACGGGGAGGTCAACATTTTTTTTCGTTTCGGTTCATTGATGCCTACCGAAATGCACTCAGGTCTACCAGAAACCCTAAATGTTAGGGTTACGTATCTAAATACAAGTGTTTATGCTTATTCAGATGTCGCATAGTTAGAACAAACGGACCCAATACGAAACGTTTCGATTTTCTAATTTAAAGTTTGTATCTTATACGTTAAGGTTCAATTTCATAAAATAACACATTTTTTTTGTGTCACTTTTGTTCTAACTGGTGACGTAGCGTAGAATATAGAGCTACTGAGTAACTGAGAGCTGAACATCTGCTGGAGGGCGTAATAATGTAACACGCTGATGCACTGTTATTTCTGCAACACTTCGCGTAACAATAAGGTACCTCTGTAGTGTTACATCTCAAGAAAACTCAGTGAACTATTGTTATTGTATCGTATACTACTTCCTACTAATGTTATAAATGCGAAAGTGTGTCCTTCTTTAACGCAAAAAGTACTGGACTGATGGCGATGAAACTTGGCAGCATTGTAGCTTATAAACTAGAATATAGGCTATAAAGTTTTCCAGGTCAGATAGTTGTATAATAAATATCACTTTTTATTCTAACCAAGGTGAGGGTAAATCTTTATCATCGCATCGGATATTTTATTATGTTTTTAGTGTGTAGCAATAAGTGCGTTTTGGCTCTATGCTGTTAAGCCTTATCTACTATATAAAAATAAGTCGGATTTTCCTCCCTTATTTATTTATTTAGGTTTACCAACAGCAGTATCACTTAAAACATGTTATTTATAATCTAAAGTATTATTATAATATAAAGTGTACGGCTAATTAAAGGTAAACACCACTTACGCTATAACTCCAGAACGCACGAACCGATTTCCACGGTTTTGCATTCGTTGGAAAGGTCTCGGGCTCCGTGAGGTTTATAACAAAGAAAATTCAGGGAAAAATTCAACAGAAAAGCGGGTAAACGAAACGAACCCATCTGGTGGCGAAACGGAGTTCGCCGGGTTTGCTAGTTGTATATAAATAAATAAAGAATATGTGGTCCGATCTTCGGATATATCTAGATTAGCTCGTGTGTCACACGATCCATTCAAATAAATATTACGGTTCTTGTACCTCCACCGAGAGTTCCAGAAAGTTCCAAAAAAATAAAGAGATTTAGATTTTTTTATGCCATCCGAAAAATAATCTAATAAACTAGGTTAACACGAAAAGCTTGTTGTGTAAGTTAAGAAAATAATAGATTAGTAATGTGCATACCTACTGAGATGTAAGTCGAAGTATTAATAATATTTTATATATCATCATCATTTTCCTGCCCTTATCCTACACTAGGTGTGGTCGGCGCAACACGTTTTCTTTCGCCATTCATCTCTGTCATTCGTCATCTCTGCAGTTATTTTATATATATGGACATTTTTACTCACGGTCACCTGACCCCAAACTAGGATACCCTGTACTATGGGTGCCAGAGACGGATTACACTTACATAAATACTTTTAAATACATACATAGACAAATAAATCACCTAGACGCACACAACAAATGCCTCACTAAAGCATTATATCCGTGGCGGGAATCGAACCCGCGACCGTCGTCCTAAAGGCAAATATCCTGACCACTAGTACATGCTGGTCGGCATTAATTCTTTGTCAAAAAGGATATGTTAATCCCTGTGCAGTATAGCTGGCATTTCCTCGATTAACCTATCGGAGATTCCATGAAGACAAGAGAACTTGGGAACTCTATTAACTACAACTATTGCGGCAACTTACCGAAATAACCTTGTACCTTTGACAGCCGACAATCTCGCCTATGTATAGATACGAAGATATCTATGAAGCGTGGAGTCGGGCCGAGCAATTCCAAGTGTTGGTACCAGATAAAACTATCTGGAACATTCCCGTGTCTTGTATAACTATTGAAACTGCAAATTTTGCGTTAACAGCAACTTTGTCCATAACACGAGCGCGATTCTCGACCTTATTGCTAACATAACGGAAATTACTCACGGCGAGGTTTGTCTGAATAAATGCTGAGCTTGACTTTGAACTAATAACTATAAATGGCAAAATTTAAAAAACCCCCGATTGTAAATGTTCGTGCCCTTTCATTTGATACCCCACTTGAACATATTAAAATTTGTATAAAGTCGACTTTTTTCCCCACTTTCAACCCTCATAACTTTTTAACCAAGTAATAATTTTGATTTAATAAACAGAAGCCGTGTGGTGACGGCGAATAGAATACATGTGTCACCACCCCAGCCCAACTTTTCCCGTCATGGGGGTCGTAGAGGCGACCGAGGGAGCTCTCCAGAGAACGGGCAGCAGCGCTCTCTGTGAGTTAAACCACAACACCACTGCGATCGCCAACCCGCCTGCCAAGCGTGGTGATTACTGGCATTTCACTCCAAATGACGGATCTCATTGGGGGAGGCCCTCGTCCAGTAGTGGACGTT